>CM065126.1:36450000-36695000 GCA_033026305.1 Cirrhinus molitorella
TTCCTTCCAATAAAATAAAATCAAAAAATGTTCAGGATTTTGAAATAGAAAGTTCAAAAGAGCAGCATTTATTTGAAATATGAATATACATCCTTTGTAATATTATAAATGCATGTCTTTACTCTCACTTTTGACCAATTTAATGTGTCCTTGCTAAGTAAAAGTATTAAATCCTATTAAAAAAGAAAGAAACTATTTTTTTTCTTTCTGAAATAACATACAACTCACTAACTTGAGTTTACATAATTAAATACAATAATGCATAAATTTAAATAAATTAATAATATACATTAAACATAATGTATAATTGCTGAATAAAAGTATTAATTTCATGTAATAATAAAAAAATAAAATTAAAATTAAAATTAAATTAAATTAACTTACCACTCACTAAATTATACATCAAACATAATTAAAAATAATAATGTTTTAATTTAATTAATAGTCTAAATTAAACATAACAATGTATCATTGCTGAATAAAAGTAGCAATTTCCTTCAAATAAAATAAAATAAAATAAAATAAAATAAAATAATGCTACTGACCCCAAACTTTTGAACTTTATTTTATATATGTTTTTTTTTTTTCTTTTTACTGGTTCATTGGTCACATTGCATTGTCAGATACAGTACCTACCTCAATGCTCTGTTGTACCACATTAAAAAAATAATAATAAACAAAATAATAAAATAAAAATAAAGTTACTGACCCCAAAGTTTTGAACTTTCAAAACTTTTTTTAATTACTTACTGACTGATTGGTCAGACTGCATTCTCAGATACAGTACCCACCTCAACGCTTTGTTGTACTGCACATTTTGTCAAATGAATATAGAAATTTGCATACTAAGCACATTCAATTGAAACTGAATTGACAGAGACAGAGACAGAAAGTAAATGAGGCAATGCATAAGTGATCAGGCCTCACCTCATTAACTGATACATAGTAACGAGGCTGCTGGAAACGAGGCGTGTTGTCATTTCTGTCCCTCACCACTATCCGTACTTCATGCAGAATAACCGTTCCCACCAGCTCATTGGTGCACTGAACCTGAACCACGATGGTGGTGATGTAACTGGGTGGCTGGAAGAAAGCACATATACAGAACATAAAGAAAACGTACTTTTGCACAACGAAAACAATTGTAGTTGACTGCATTAGTACAAAGGGAATCATGAAACAAGGCCTCTGCAGCTGAAAACATACATTCAAGGCAACATATTTTCAAAAGCTATGGCCATTGATCAACAACATTAGGGTGTCCAGCAGCAGTAGAGCGCATTAACAATACAGCCAATCAGCCTGGATGTGTGAATGCCCAAGATTACATATCGCAACAATGCAAACAGGATTAATGTCAAGTCTGCTCATTCTCTCCTGGATAAATAAGGTGTTTGGCCTCAAGCACTCTGAATAAAACAAACAGTGGAGCTGTTGAGTGAAGTGGCTGAATCCCACAAAGCCTTGTAAAGAGGATGAGGAGGAGGAAGAGGAGGGTTTGTCCTGTAATCACTATCCAATAGTGTTATAAAAGGCCTGTCACTAACACAATGCTTCTCAGACGAGCACACAGACACTAGCAAGCCTCTTTATAGAAGATTGGTGTAATGTACAGACAGACAGTATAAGAGGGAGGAGATGAAGCACTTGTGGAAAAAGGAATTGGAGAAATCGCTATGCTCATATTGCGGCTGTAGGAGTAAAATCTCCTGCCTTTTGATGGAGGACTTGGCTTTTCTTGTACTGTAGAACAAAACATTACACTTCAAGCACAGTCGAATATGGTCAAAAACCTTATTAAAATACATCTTAATAAAGATGAAGTCTCAGGCAATCATATTTGCTCATTATATGAATCTGAAATGACTGTAAATGCTTAAAATGCAGACAGAAACTTTCTGTTTTCTGGTAAAAACAATACCAACAACAATAAAATAAATAAATAATACAAATAATAATAAAACCCTCACCAAATCAGAATCAGAACATTTTTACTTTTACATATTGCACCTGTACATAGTAAATTGTTTATTTTAATTTGTATATTGTGTCTTTGTTATTTTGCACATTGTCTGTATATTTGTATATTGTTCCTTTTATAATCTCTGTGTTGTCTTGTCACAGTCACCCTGTTGCACTGTGCATTGAGCTTCTGTCACTAAAACAAATTCCTAGTATGTGCAAACGTACCTGGCAATAAAGCTCATTCTGATTCTGATTCTGATAATTATATTTGTTTATACAAATGCAAAAATACATACATAAAATAATAATAATCTAAAAGAAAATATCTAAAAAGCAAACTTTCAAAAGATTTGTTTACACAAATGGCAAATTATTTGTAATCATAAACCTCAATAAATTTTGTTAGATTTATTTATAATAAAGCAATACAATAAAATAAGATTGTTTTTACACGTACGGCAAATTATTTTCAACCATAAAACTCATGAATTTATGTTATATGTATTTATGCTGAAGCAAAAATAAATAAATAAATAAATAAAATAATAAGAACGAAAGAAAGAAAGAAAGAAAGAATAATAATCTATCTGATTTTTTTTACACAAATGACAAATTCTTTTTAATCATAAACCGTATTAAATGTTGTTATATTTATTTATACTAAAGCAATACAATAAAATAATTATTATTATAATAATTAAATAATTAAATAATACAAAAATATAATATCTAAAAGAAGTAAACATCCATTGGAGTTTTTTACACAAATAGCAAAAATCAAATAAAATGTAAAATAATATCTAAAAGATAATATCTAAAAGAAGCACAAATGACAAACTTCATTAAATTTATTTATATTTATTTATATTAAAACTAACAAAAATATAATAATAATAATAATAATTACAAAATATATCTATAAAATAATAATAATCTTTATTCTCTGAAAATTCCTAAAGCTGACATAAAACAGAAGTTGAGATTGTCTTTTCTCCCTGCCTTAATAATAATGATTTGCACGGATAAATCATTCATAATAAACACAGCAATATTTAATTTTATTATATTAAGAACAAGAGCTGTCTATTTTGATTTCATGGTGACTTTAACATCTCATGCAATTTTGCACAAGCATATTCATCTTGATTTAAGGATGTTAAAATATTTTACAGGAAAGTAAAATACTGATTAGGAAAATGTTGCCGTTCTGTGTGACTGTCATGATCTCATTACCATGACGTGTGTTGGTTTGCTGCCAATCGGGACAGAATTTATTGCATCGCTTTTGTTTGTCTTAGAGGCTTCAGGCAGACTGCCATATAAATATATATATATATATATCCCTTTGTGGCAGCCAAAGGACAACAGCAGCAATATGTTATTTGTGACAGAATGTGCGTGTTTGTTTACTCACGTCTCGGTCCAGCACTCGTCCGGTGCTGTTGAGATACAGTCTCTGCAGCGCAGGGTCAAGGATAACCCAGTAATCGTAGTTGTCCAGCAGCGTCAGAGAGATGGTTCTATCTGGATCCTGAGCGCGGCCATTGATTTGCATGTTTTCCACAAGAACGGTACCTGACAGAAAGAAAAGCTTGGGTTTTAAGGTGCACGATGAGAGATTGACCACCCCATGTAATATTTAAGTTCAAGTAATAAATACACATCATAATAATAGTGATGATTTCCCCATGAATAAGTAATAGTTGTAAATCCTCATTCTGTACAGATTCATTAGCGTCCTCTCTTGGCTCATAAATATCTGTGTATGAGAAGCTGATTATGTAAGAATGTGAAGGTCATAATTTCAGCATGTGTTAATGTATGGTTGGCTGAGTTCTCGCCTCTCCTCCAAGATAATTACACTTCATTTTATGCTTCAATGTGTTACAAATTATTTCAACTCCTTTTGAATCCCTGCAGAAAAACACAAAATAATAAGTCCTCACAGAGCACGAACCACCATCCGGCGTTATTCAATTAACGTTCCATGAGGTCCAGGCTCCACGTTTCTCTTCCGACAAAGGTCCGGACAATCATAACAACATGTTTGTAAAAGAAATGAGTATTCCTAAAATATGCTTTTTCACTGGAGCGGATAACATTATTTAAGAGCCATTATTTGAGAAAACATTCACCTGAGAGCCAGCTTAATCTAACGTTTCTAAGGGGACTAATATGAAAAACAGGGGCTTAAGCACCCTTAAATAAAGCCTGGAATCGCATGTGATTCATTATAAATGTTGAGGCTGGCAGCTGCGTGATCTTGCAAAAAGAAAGAAATAAGAAATCCTGAAAGTAGTCGAACTAGTCCCTCCAAGCACAGCATAAAAATACCGAACTGACTTCTTCTGCAAAACAAATGCTGCATTACAGTTGAAAAATGCTAATGAAATGCAGAATCAAACCTGAAACTTCACCATGGCCATGTCAATCAGTACTGCGCTATTAATTAAAACTGCGTAAATGCACCAAAATAGTAAACAAACATTTTAATAGATGAAAAATTTCAAGCAAGGGTGTCCAGGAGCATTTCTGACAGCTTCTGCAAACTAATCACCAGTGTTGGGGGTAACACATTACAAGTAACGTGAGTTACATAATCAGATTTACAAGATTTTACAAGAAAATATCAGAGTTACTTTTTCAAAAAAGTAACGCCAGCTACTTTTTGTTTCCTTTATGTATTTAATCCCATTTTATTAACCAATGTCGTGGCTGCTGACTTTGTTGATCCAATTCAAGCTTACCGATAAACTAAACTTACTTTAGATTAACATTTGTGCTTCATTTTTCTCATTGCTGAAGAGTGCTGAACTTCCTTCTCCTACAGTTCTACTGTACAGATGTGAATTTACTTTTCCTTCAGCCTTAGGTGTATTCATTTCACTTTTTGGTGTGAAAGGGCTTTTACATTTGCTAAAAATCAAACTTTTCATATTAAAAACAAACAAGCAAGCCCTGCCCAGATCAAAAAAGTAGCACAAAAGTAATGTAACCAGGGCTGGTAATTAATTTGATTAACTAATTAGGGTGAAAAATAAAGTGTTAAAAGTATTAACGCATTTAACACACTTGCTCTGCTCCCAGACCTATGTGGAAGCCTAGAGAACATAGTTAAAATGTCCCTAAAATTTAAGATATGGGGCAAAAATGACCCTGCTTGAGTTTCTGTCTCATTTACATCAAATAGTCAAGCAATATCACACCAGCAATAGGCTAAGTGCAATATCACAGTAGAGCAAATGTAATACTGATTTTATACAACAGTTCAGTAAGTAAGAAGTTAATATTGTGTTATTTTAGACACAATGTTGTCTGTTTTGCTCAATTTTGCCAACAAAAATATAAAGACAAAGCAGAACTGTTCATATAATTTCTTAATGCACATTGTGAACGAACTGGGTGAACCATTTGTCGTGTTGAACCACTGGCCATAGGCACGCTGGACAGCGGCGCTGCACAGACCTATAGGTGTATTACATTACAGTCCTGCGAAAGAGATTCAAAAGCATAAGTAGCCGTCTGCTCTCTATTCGCTCTTGCGGTACTTTGACGTCACACATCGATCGCTCTGATGTTGATGATCCGCTTCAAGTTGAACAAGCCTAATGATTCAATGGACCATTCATAAAGAATCATTTACTTCACTCAAATGAACCAGCCATTTGAACGAATCAAATGAATTTACCACCACCTACTGGCAGTTTTAGTTTGTTTTTTTAGAGTATTATTTCATTAAAGAAAAATTATGCCATTATTTCCATAGTAATATTAATACAATTCATGGAATAAATTATTAAAGGTATAGTTCACCCTCCCAAAAATGACATTTGTGTCATTATTTACTCACCCTCATGGTCCAAAAGAGTATATGTAATAAATTTTAGCAAACAAAATATTTCTTGCTGAAGCTACTTTTTGTGATGTTTAGTTTGATGCTTTACAAAACAATGACTTTAAATTATCTTTTGGGAGTAATTTCTAAGTCAAATTTCATGTGCAAATAATTTGTGATTAATCAGATTAATTAAGCACCACATTATGTAATTAATCACAATGTACAATTTTCCCGATTACCAGCCCTAAATGTAATGCACTACTTTCCATAAAAAAGTAGCTAAGTAATGTAATTAGTTACTTTTTTAGGAAGTAATGCAATATTGTAATGCATTACTATTAAAAGTAACTTTCCCCAACACTGCTAATCCCTAAAAAACATAGTTTCATAATAGCTTTTGATTCACTGAAATTGACTGTCTGAAATGAGTTCTAAATAGTATTGTATTTTACTACAATACACATCTTAAACTAACATGTTAAAAGGGATAGTCTGCCCTAAAAAGTTGATGAGTGTGAGTAGTATTTGAGTTTATATGATTTAGTTGAGCCCAAAAGAAGATGATGTGAAGCATGCTGGTAACCAAACACTTGACGGTACCCATCGACTTTCATAGTATGGGAAAAATACAATGGAATTCAAGGACTACCAGCAACTGTTTGGTTATTGGTTATTTAACATTCTTTAAAAAATCTCCTTTTGTGTCTAAAGGGATAGCTCATCCAAAAATGAAAATTATCCCATTATTTATTCTCCCTCAAGCCATCCAAGGTGTATATGACTTTCTTCTTTCAGATGAATACAGTTGGAGTTATTTCTGGCTCTTCCAAGTTTTATAATGGCAGTGAATGGGTGTTGAGACTTTGAAGTCCAATAAAGTGCATTCATCCATCATAAAAAGTACTCCACATGACTCCGGGGGTTAATAAAGGCCTTCTGAAGTGAATCAATGCATTTCTGTAAGAAAAATATCCATATTTAAAACTTTATCAAATGTAATCTCTTCTGCTAACTGTTTGGCCACAAATTAAAGGAGGATTTCAATATAAGCCAAGAGGACACTGGTTTTCTTTTGCCATAAAAAAAACTTGGTTCTCGCGAGACTAGCATACCACTCTCTCATGAATGCAAGTACGACACTTAGCAGAAGCTAGAGATAACAGTTCATAGAGTTTTAAATATGCCTATTTTTCTTACACAAAAGCATCAATTCGTTTCAGAAAGCCTTTATTAACCCCTGGAGCCATGTGGAGTACTTTTTATGATGGATAGATTGCACTTTATTGGACTTTAAAATCTCAACAGCCATTCACTGCCATTATAAAGCTTGACAGAGCCAGGACATTTTTTTTTTTTTATGTAAGTCCGATTGTATTAGTCTAAAAGAAGAAAGTCATATACACCTAGGATAGCTTGAGGGTGAGTAGATCATGGGCTAGTTTTCATTTTGGGGTGAACTATTCCTTATATGCTTGATACAACCTAAGGGTGAGTTAATGATGACAGAAATTTCATTTTGGGGTGATGTATTTCAAATTGCACAACATATAACAAAACGTTTTGTTTTCAATACATCAGAAACACTAATAAACTGCCCAGAACTCTAATCTTCTCAAATCACAGCATGAAGCGCAACCAAACCAAGTTTATTAAAGCATCTTTCCATCAAGCAAGATTTGACCTTGTGACCTCTCGTGCTGAAAAGAAGACTGTTTTTTAGAGACATAAAATTTCACATTCACGTAGGGGGCTTGAGTTCCTTTAAGACTGAAAACCAAGAATCGCCCCTGGCACAAACAATAGTATTCATCCAGAGCTAGAGTTCAGAAAGCTGGTCAGATTCTTTTTTCAGAGCTCCTGCATGCATTCACAACAACACTGAGCGCTCTTCACATCCCATTAAACTCTTGAAGTACCAGCATGTATAGCTTTTGACCTAATTGCAGCAAGCATTTGTTCGTTTTTAGAAGTATATTAACTGTTACTGTTACGATACAGTATATTCAAGAAACATGCAATTCTGTAACAAAATTATGAATATGTGCTTTTTTGGCCATTAAGTTGGTAGTAAGCTCTAAAATAGATGTTTTAAACTATATTTCACATGAACAGATACGTGACCCTGGACCACAAAACCAATCATAAGGGTCATTTTATTTTTAATTGATAAATGACCCTGAATAAACAAAGCTTTCCATTGATGCATGGTTTGTTAGGATAGGATAATATTTGGCCAAGATACAACTACTTGAAAATCTGGAATCTGGGGGCAAAAAAATCTAAATACTGAGAAAATTGCCTTTAAAGTTGTCCAGATGAAGTTCTTAGCAATGCATATCACTGATCAAAAAATTATGTTTAAATAATTTACGGTAGGAAATATCTTTACTTAATGTCCTAATGATTTTTGGTGCAAAAGAAAAATCAATAGTTTTGACCCATACAATGTATTCTTGGCTGTTGCTACTTAAGGCTGATTTTTACATTTGGAGAAATTCAGCATTACATCACTTGCTCACCAATGGATCCTCTGCAGTGAATGAATGTCATCAAAACGAGTCTAAACAGCTCCTTTACAAATCTAACTTAAAATTTGGTACAAAAAATGTTTCATTTACATGAATCAAACTGTCACTGAGCATTAATTACCTGCCCATAAAATATTACCAAAAGCAGAATAGTGAACTGGAACATTTCAGCAGTCAATTCCAAAACCAGTGAAATTTCACTTTGGAAAACAATCTTTCTTGTTGCAGTTGCATTTGGTGATGCCAATGGAGCAGAAAGCATACACTTCAGCTTTAAGTGAGTTAGCCTACAGCCCAGATCCCTGAGAAACTCAGCCCTAACAGACATCCGACGCCGTCAGACATAGACAGACTCGGAGGCCCTGATGTTTGCCTCCAATATTACCTGAAAGGAAATCCATGACCTGAGCGAAACCACCCCTTAGCATGTGAGCCGAGCAAAAACACATCAGCTGCGAGTGAGGGCAGATGCGAGAATCTCTGTGTAAACAGCATTTCAGTACCTCGAGCGAGGGGTCGCAACACGCCTGCTGTCCGTCAAAGTCTCAGGAAAGCCATCCCGCACCGGCTAATATCAGCTATTAGAGCGGTCAGGAATATAGAATGCTGTTAATATATAGCTCCTGCTGAATTATTTTTAATACTGTTGGATTTGTCACATGGATGAAACTGTACGAAAATTGTGAGGAAAATGGCTCCTTTGATTCACGTCTGCACACTGGAGAAAATCAAATGCTATTAAGAGGGATCTCACACTGGGCACGGTGGAGACTCGAGGGAACAGCGTACATGCACACACACCAAATCCAAGGCAGCTTCTCAGAAACCTTTTCACACCCATAACCAGGTGTGAGCTTGTGCTCCGTCGCACACGTGCAGATTTTACACATCAATTCCTGAACAACCAGGCGAACTGCATCATTAGTGGCAAAATTACTATTATTTAAACTTAGTGCATAACCGTTTATGCTACTGACATGAATGATACCTCAAATCCGGTGGCCTGCTGAGAAGAGGTGTGCTATTACCTTTTTAAGTGATTGAACTTTTTTTGGTGGTGGATAATAGAACAGGTGAAAAAAAACATATACTTATACTGTACAGTATATTGAAAGAGAGACTCAAGCAATATTTAGAGATCAGAATTTCATAGAGATTTGGTTGGCTCTTAAAACCTGATTTGGTTTGAGACAGTCTAACTGGTCTCTTGGCCTGGCCAAAATAATGCTTAGGTGTTTGGCCTCTTGGTCTCCCAGCCCAAATTTGAATTTGAATTGATTTTAAAATTTTTTTTATTGTGATTTACAATCTATGTATGGCAGCCCGTTTCTACCACTAAATAAGGAATGAAAAAGGTAACTGCGACTTTTTAACTCACAATTCAGATTTTTTTCTCAGAACTGTGAGATAACTCGCAAATGTGAGAAATGAAGTCAGAATTGCAAGATATAAACAGGCAATTCTGACTTTTTTCTCAGAAGTGCGTGATGTAAACCTGTAATTGCACAAATTGAGAGATTGCTGGCTACATACTTGCAATTGCAAGAAATCCAGTCAGAATTGCGAGATAAAAACTGGAAATGTCTGAAAATGAGCTGTGTTCAGGCGAATTGTTGGCGCATTGCTATTTTGAGGCAACTGAAATAGACTGTGCCATTGAACAACTGAAACCTGGCCTAAAGTCAATGGAGCACTATATATATATATATATATATATATATATATATATATATATATATATATATATATATATATATATATTGTTATATATATATCTAAAGTCAATGGCGCAATATACATATATACATACATATATATAGTATATAGTATGTATATATAGTATATATATAGTTGTTATTTAAAGAGTGTGTTTATATCTTTATATATGTGAGTTTATATCTCACAATTCTTAAAAACTCACAATTGTGTTTTAAAGTCAGAATTGCGGGATATAAACTTGCAATTGTGAGAGACAAAGTCAGAATTGCAAGATACTGTATAATTGCAAGAAATTAAGTCAGAATTGCGAGACATAAACTTGCAATTGTGAGTTATAAAGTCCAGTTCTAAGAGGGGGAAAAAAAGACTGATATTTTCTCAAATTTGTGAGTTTAAATCTCACAATTCTGACTTAACTCGCAATTGTGTGTTTTCAAGTCACAAGAGACATAAAAAATTCTTAGATTTGTGAGGTTATATTTTGACTTTTTCTTCTCAGAATTGTGTTTATATCCTGAAATTCTGACATTATACCTTGCAATTGTATGTTTATATCTTAATTCTGAGAAAAAAGTTAGAAGTAAGCAAAGTTATGTATTATATAGTTCTGAGAAAAAAGTCATAATTGTGAGATAAAAAGTCACAATTACTTTTTATCTTTTATACAGTGGCCGAACTGTATATAAAAAAATATTTTTTAACAGGCTTCCACATTTATGCAATCATGCGATTTTATGTACACTAAAAAAATGCTGGGTTAGTTTTTTAACCCAAATGCTGGGTTTAACCTGCTGGGTCATTTTTAATATTTTTACTCAGGTGCTGGGTAGTTTTCCTGCACTCTAAAAATGCTGGGTTATTTTTTTAACCCAACTGCTGGGTTCAGCTTGTTGGGTCATTTTATTGGGTTATTTTTAATATTTTTTACCCAGGTGTTGGGTAGTTTTTCTGTAACTAAGATGCTTGGTTATTTTTATTGGGTTATTAAATATGGGGCTTTTTTCTACTCAACCGCTTGTGCCTGTCTCAGATGAAACAACCCAGAGTTACAGTCAAAGTTCGGGCTTTTTGCTTTATCTAGTACAAGAGCAGTTCACAGCCCTGCTGATTTGGTGCACTTCTTCTGCAAAATAAAGGTTTGGATACATTTTACTTTATTTATAAAGTCTTTACTGTGCTGTAAATTATATTATTTTACGCAACGCAAAATACAAGGACAAGATGTCAGTAAGCTGTGTCAGCAGCGGTTGTTCCGCAAGATTGAAACGGCTTTTGTCTTGCATAACAAATAGATTTTATTCATTATAATACTGAATTAAGTTTCATTTAGTTTGATGTTAAAATATGTTCCCTAATTTCAGCACTGTTTGTTTATGGACAGGTTATGGAGTCAGTCACGACATCTTTCAGCTACGAGCGAAACGCGAGGCAGGGGTCTGAAGTTCATATTCCCCTGGCAAACAGCTTAGATTTTGCTGACACACCGGCATGAGAATTTCAGTAAAAAAAGTGACTACAGAGATAGTCTTAAATTAAAATTATACTTTTAGATATTTTAAGTTTTCTTCTAAAATGCTTGTTAAACAACTTTAAAAGCATGTAATATTGTAAACTATACTGTATTCATCCAAATACATTTTATTTGTCTTATTTTTTGTCCATGGGTGTTATTGCTTAATAAAAAATGTTCATCTTTTGATTATTGCTGTTGCCTCTATAATTCTGTGTGATTTTTAATTTTACAGCCCATTTTAAGCCAGCAATATATTCATTTCTAAACAATAGCGGACTTAAATAAAACAACCCAGCATGTTGGGTAAAAAACATTTAACCCAATCAGCTGGGTCTAAATAACCAAGCATGTGTTCTGTTCCAAAATTTACCCAGTGCTGGGTTGCCAAATAACCCAAGTTGGGTTGTTTTTAACCCAACATTTTTTTAGAGTGCATGTATGCATGTATGTACGTACAAAAATGTGATTATAAATCAATTTAATATTATAAAATAATAACAAAATAAGAAATATTTATTCAACTTTAGAATACAACATGGTGCATTTAATAATTAAAAAATGCTAATAATAATAATAATAATACTTTTTAATTTTTAAATAAAATAATTTGTATAACTACTATTTATGGCTGTGCTAAAGTCCTATTCTAAGATTCTCTTTTGTTGACAACAGTAGGTTTATCAACTATTCTCATTACAGAGTGCATTCATGAGATGTTTCTTGCATAGTAGTAAGATAATTACCATATGTTGCATTCCCAATTGCATGTTACAGTCAACCCAAACGCAGAGCAGATGCAGAGATGAGCTTGTCTAGAGTAGCATTTACCTCAAACTGTGGTGTTTTATTCTAAAACAGGCAGCATGTATACTATTTTAATTAAATCACTATCCATATTCAATTAAACATGCAACACTGCCTACTAAAACTCAGAACTCTCCTAGGCTGGTTTAAGAATGACCGAGACCCCCAGCAAAGGTTTTTAGGGGGCAGGAACCAATCACACTTTCTTAAGAAATGATTACTGTCTGCCAACTCATTTGACGTGCCTTCCGCCAGCCAAAGAAGTTTGTGCCAATCACTTTTAAAACAGAAAAATCTGAGAGGGGACACAGTTGTTGTTTGACAGGGAAAGCAGGTCCAATTTAAACTGAAGGAAGTGGATGCTTATTTGAATGCAGAAATGAGCTGTCATCCTCCTGTTGTGTGTGTGTGTGTATGATTGTATTGTGTTCAGACGCCTCATGAGGCTGAGCTCTATTAAAGGAGACCTGAAGCCTGTGTGTGTGTGTGTGTGTGTGTGTGAACTGCAGGAAGGATATGAAATCCAGCAGAATCGATTGGGAGAGAAATCGAATTTGATGTGAAAATCCTAGAACATCACGTTACCCTATTGATGGAAATCTTTGTTCGTCGTCTGCCTCTGCAGAAGAGTCCTACTGTCACAAAATCATTACAGCATGGGGTTGCGTAACTGGCTTTAGCTTTCAATCATTCAGGACAACTGCAAGCAATCAGATACCTCTCCATCACAAAGCACAAAAATTTGATTATATTCAAGCGACACTGGAAGACTCCCCAAAGACAAGAGAAAGATCAAATGGTTCTCTTGTTGTATCTCTAGACAGCATTGCGATTAAATGGAGACCTCACAGAAGTCTCATCCCCAAACTGTGTCCTTGTTCATTCACACTCTTCCCGTTACAAAAGCAAATCACTTTCTTTTTTCTGTCAAACACAAAAATCAGAAAAACTAAGCAATTCATACAGTTAAGCTGCAACAAAAGTATGACAGCAGTCACAAAGTGTATCATTAATCTACACTTTTACTTGCAATTTGTCAAGGACTCTTAGAAGAAGACATTTTAGAAGAAACAGACAGTCTCAGACAAAGCTGATACTTCAGTACAGCATAACCTAGAGCCTTATTAAGTCTTCAGAGCTCTAAAAGAGCAACTTATGGCCAATAAACTCTTTCTTTGGGTCATGATGAGTGGTCCTTTCTATTCAAACACACACACACACACACACACACACAATCTGTGGTAGGTAGTCTAACCTCTAACCCACCCGTAAATCCATCAAACCATAAGACCTCTGAGATCTTCTGCAAGTCATTACACGGCTGCAGACTTCGGGTTTTAAGACTTCTCCTCCTCTCTTAGACACACAATGATGTGTGACTTCCTCCGTAAAGTCCCAGAGTTAAATACATCAGGAGAGGGTAATCTTATTTTGAAGTGTAAAGCTCTTTGGGGAGTTGTATGGTGGCGTCTCCTCAGACCCCTAGAGGACCTGAGGCTCATTCAAGAGTGATGGTCCCTTACCGCCTGTGTGCAAGAGACTAGAGAAGGTGTAAAATCATTACTGAAGTTCTGAACCACAGATTCAACATTTCTGGCAATACATAACACTAATGATCTGGAGAAAAATTAAGTGGGCAAAGAGAAAGCGGCCACAATTTAAATCAATCCAAAACAAAAGTTTGTGTTTACACACTATGTGTGTGTACTGTGTATACTACCAGTCAAAAGTTTTTGAACAGTAAGATTATTTTTTATTTTTAATTTATTTGATTCAAAGTATACAAAACAATAACATTTCAAAATATTTTTACTATTTAAAACAGCTGTTTCTATTTGAATATATTTTAAAATGTAATGTGTTCCTGTGATTTCAATGCTGAATTTTTAGCATCATTACTCCAGTCATATGATCTTTCATAAATCATTCTAATATTCAGATTTGCTGCTCAAAAACATCCTTTTACATTACATTAGTAGTACATTTTGATGAAAAGAAAACATTTGAACAGCATTTATTTGAAATAGAAATCTTTTGTAACATTATAAATGTCTTTATCATCACTTTTGATCAATTTAAAGCATCCTTCATAAATAAAAGTATTTATTTCTATAATTATTTCACAAAAACAAATAATAATAATAATAATAATAATAATAATAGTAGGTATAGTTTACAGTTTAACAAAAGTGCTTTTATTTCAAAAAAGTGCTCAAGTGTTTTAAATAATAATAATAATAATAATAATAATAATAATAATAATAATAATAATAACAGTTTCTTAAACAGCAAATCAGCATATTAGAATGATTTCTGAAGGATCATGTGACACTGAAGACTGGATTAATGATGCAGAACATTTTGTTTTGATCACAGGAATAATTTACATTTTGAAATATATTCAAATAGAAAATAGTTATTTTAAATAGTAAAGACATTTCAAAATTGTACTGTTTTTGCTAACATTTGGATCAAATAAATGCAAACTTGATGAGCAGAAGAGACTCATTAAAAATCTTACTGTTCAAATACTTTTGACTGGTAGTGTATATGTGGACATACACGCACATACATGTATATATTTAAGGAAATATGATTTAGATTATATATAAATATAAATATAAATTACATATATTTCTTAAAGATGTTCATGTATGTGTGCGTATTTATTTATACACACAAACTTTTATTTTGAATGCGATTCATCACAATTAAGCGATTTCACAGTTCTGACAAATGTGTCTCCTAGATCAGAATCACATAATTTGAAGAGCAAATGGCTGTTTTTGTAAAACAAATAAATAAACAATAAAAAAAACTGCAATCAAAAGGGAATACTGTATATAACATGTATTTCAGTTTACTGAAAAAATGCTGTCAAATATTTTCAGTTTAGTTTTTTTTTTTCTGAAAAATACAATTTCTCATTTTATTTCTTTCGATTTTGAGGTAATCTATGTGTAACGTGACTCATTCAATTAATATTCAACCTTTAAGATGGTTGAAATCTATTTCGAAATGAAATAAAGTCACCTGAGGGGGGAGTCAGTTAGAGAGAGATATTTTTGTAAAGGTCGTAGCGCTTTGTTGTGTATCCTCTGTCACGTGACATTAGAAAACCTGACCCCCGCTGTCACGCTGACCTATTAATAAGAGAGACTGATTACTGTCATTACCATAACACAGTGTGTGTACGAATAATCAGACCACAGGAACACACCTTTCCCTGGAAGCTCCTGGAAGAATTTTCTCCTCAGAACTGCAACCATCAACATCTTGAACTCAACATGATGAGATTTCACCTTCGGAATTACACAAAAGAGCGATTTGTGGATAACATGTTAATGGCTGCTTTCACGAGTGTAAAACGCTGCCAAGCTACTGTGAACAGCTGTGTGGACTCATGTGCCAGCCTCCGTGTGGCTTTCACATCATGATTTGGTTAAAGCCACCCTGCTTCCAATTATCAGCGAAATGTCAGAGTCACACCATTCATCCATAGAGAAGAAGACAAAATCGTGAAAGACTGGGTGTGATGAATTCAGGTGAGCATCTGTGAGGAAAGCCATGGTCAACAAGTGCAAAGCAGCGAAACGTGATGCCTTCTGAAGCCCAGATAGATTGATGTACTGTAGTTTGCCTAGGAATATTAAGTCAACAATGGCTCCGTTCCAAAACCTAGTGAGCTGCCTTGCTGCTATATATATATATATATATATATACACATGCAATTCTGCCTTCATAGGGTATCTTAGAAGTCATTATAATTATGCTGCCCACCTTTAGGAACAGCATTTGCGTTGAGGAAGCCATGACGCCTACGTAGGCAGCTCACTAGTTCCGGAACCCAGCCATAAACATGACTGATTTTTACAAGCCCAATAAGTAGCTACTCAATCAGCAGATGGATGGAGTTATCTCAGTGTGATTGAGTGGAGCTTGTTTTTCATTTGTTTTCGGGAGACGTTTTTAATTTTGGGAGGTTGTGCAGGTCTAATAAGAGGATGATTAGAGAGGACGGGACGAATCAGTCAGACCCGAGACACTTTAATGAAAGTAAAGATCTACAGCACAAGCCAATATCCACCGCTCACTGAGGAGGAGACCCGGGAAAAACAATTGCTGTCTTCAACAACGAGGAATGCATTACGTTTCAGTGGCTAAATTGTTATCGGCCAGTATTAAAATGACTTAAATTATCATTTGTGTGATAAGACCCATACTTCATTCAGATAATATCATAATTCACATTAAGGCTTAATATGTGGCTAAATGGAATACTTTGCCATCACAGGAATAAATGACATGTTAAAATACATTCAGACAGAAAAAGTTATCTTTAATTGTATATTTTATCAATTTTGACTCTCTTTCTCTCTGTAATTGCAATTTAAAATTTTGGTTTTCTATTTTAATATGCTTTAAAATAAAATTTATTCCTGTGATGCAGAGCTGAATTTTCAGCATCAATCTTCAGTGTCAAATTATTCTTTAGAAATCATTCTAATATGCTAAGTTATTATGAACGTTGGAACAGTTGTGCTGCTTAATATATATATATATATATATATATATATATATATTGTGTGTGTGTGTGTGTGTGTGTGTGTGTGTGGAACCTGTGATACTTTTTACAAGATTCTTTGATGAATAAAACATTAAAAAGAACAGCATTTATTTATAATATAAAATGTTTTGTAACATTTTCTTGGGGTTTGTGGGGTTTCTTTCTTTAAAAATAAATACTTTGAAATAAATACTTTTTTCAGCAAGGATGTTAAATTGATAAAAAGTGATAGCAAAGACTTATATTGTTAGAAAAGATTTCTATTTTGAATAAATGCTGTTCTTTTTACCTTTTAATTCATCAAAGAATCCTGAAAAAATGAATCACAGGTTAAAAAAAAATATTAAGCAGCACAACTGTTTCCAACATGTGATAATAAATCAGCATGTTAGAATGTCTTCTGAAAAAAATATGTGACTGAAGACTGGAGTAATGGCTGATGACAATTCACAGAAATAAATTACATTTTGAAGCATATTAAAAGCATATTACTTTTTCCTGAATTTTTGATCAAATAAATGAAACTTTGATGAGCAGAAGATACTTCTCTAAAACATTAACAATCTTTTGAACAGCAGTGTACAGGTGCATCTCAATAAATTAGAATGTTGTGGAAAAGTTCATTTATTTCAGAATTTCAACTCAAAAAGTCTTTGGTTATTTTAGTGAATGGGTGGGTGTTTGTTAAATGTGAACCAAAATCATTACAATTAAAAAGAACCAAAAGCTTAAACTACTTCAGTCTGTGTACACTGAATTTATTTAATACATGAGTTTCACAATTTGAGTTGAATTACTGAAATGAACTTTTCCACGACATTCTAATTCATTGAGATGCACCTGTATGTATAGAGAGATAGATATAGTCACCCTTTCATTACATTATACTGTTTCAATGCCTGATTTAAGTTTAAAATTGTCTTGCATTGCATTCTATATTGGATATTTAGTGTGAACTACAAACAAAATTATTAATAGCTTCACAAAATCTGAATCAGGCAAAAATCTGTTTATACCTAATAAAAACTACAGTACACAGTTAGATGCAAATCCAGTGTCGCTTATATATTTAGATGTGATTTAGTAAGATTGGGTTTCCTTTGTAACATAAAGAGCAGATCCAAGAGTCCAGAACTCCTGAAATAAACTCGTGAGAATAAAGAGGAACGGAAATAACAACAGAGCAGGAGGAGAGAGAGATGTTGTCCTGCCAGCAGAGAGATATCAATCAGGCCTTCATCCAGGACCTGGCAGGGGCCGTTGTAGACACACAAACACGCACACACACACACACACACACACACAGGAAAGATTTAGACTGGCTCTTATAAAAAGTGTCTGTAAAAATGCTGTGCTTTAAAACTTCACTTTGAGCTTAAAATCCCACTGAATACACCAGACCACTAAAAAGCACACAAGCACAGAGGTTAGCAAGTAAATGAGAGAACTTTAGCATTAATTACTAAATGGCATACAAACAGACCATCAGAGCCAATCATGATTAGTAATTCACTGCTTTCCTCAAACACTACAGCATGGCACTAGCAGCATGGAATTGATTACCAGGGAGAACAAGAACTGATTAAATGTAAATGTGCACTAAAAAGCATTCGCCAAATACATACATGTAAATGTACATTTGTAACTAATTTGTGTTCAAATCAAGTCACTGCAAGTCAAATGAAATGGCCATTAGAAACATTTTTAAATAATTCTGCAATGTGACATATTTCTAAATGAAACATGATATTTCTAAATGGCCTAACACCTAAATAGCCATATTGGTTAATATTATTTATAACTTGAGCAGCGGTCATGGACTGTCATCTCAGAGAGGGAGCAAATTAATAGGGCCAAATTTCACAATTTGCTTTGATTCTGATTCACAAGCTTGCGATTCGATACAATGTCTGATTCGGTTAATTTGATTATATATCAGGTATAGTACATGCCAAATATTCTCAAGGAAAACAACATCTCTCAACTAATGCTATAAAATATTGGCCACATGAGACTCAGTTGGTACTACATTAATATAATATTGAAGGTTACAATTAAAGTAGAAGTTCACTTCCATAACAAAAATGTACAAATAATTTACTCACCCCCTTGTCATCCAAGATGTTTATGTCTTTCTTTCTTCAGTCGTAAAGAAATTATGTTTTTTGAGGAAAGCATTTCAGGATTTCTCTCCATATAGTGGACTTCTATGGTGCCCTGAGTTTGAACTTCCAAAATGCGGTTTAAATGCAGCTTCAAAGGGCTCTAAACGATCCCAGCTGAGGAAGAAGGGTCTTATCTAGTAAAACAATCGGTTATTTTCTAAAAATATTGACAATTTATATACTTTTTAACCTCAAATGCTAGTCTTGTCTAGCTCTGCGTCAACTCTGTATTTCGGTTCAAGACAGTTTGGGTATGTCGAAATAACTCCCATCTCAAAACTAGAAAAGGTGAGCATTTGAGGTTAAAAAGTATATAAGTCGTCAATTTTGTTTAGAAAATAACAGATTGTTTCGCTAGATAAGACCCTTCTTCCTCTGCTGGGATCATTTAGAGCCGTTTGAAGCTACATTTAAACTGCATTTTCGATTTATTGGAAAGGAGTTGTGCTACAATGTTCAGTTCATTCAAGACTAGACTAACTGATACTTAGGATTTAAAAATCTAAATCGTTTCGGAAAAATGTGGACCAATGAATCACTATAACATCATAAATAGGATCAATTTTAATCTCATGTTAATTTTAAGTTTGTTTTTCAATGTTGCATGGCACAGCAAAATTATCAACCAAATACTGACTTTCATTTTAAACATCACTATCTTTATAATTAATTTGAAGAGTTTCCAGTACTGATTCTATAACTTACATATTAATTTAAATACATTTTGATAATTAATAAATACACTTGAATGTGTTATAACAGTGTTTGGTGTTGTTGCAGGGCATTCCAACCAAACAAATTTCGGCAAGTGAAGTGAACTACAAATATCCCCTGATGGGTGTGTAGGTGAACATCCAGCCGACACACAATGACCACAAACAGCATTTGGATACTAATGTAGGTCTGCAGTTCACAGAGATGAAGCTGAACGAATATTCACCATCAATTCCCATTAGCAGTGCTGACAGAGAGACAGGTGTACAAGCAGAAACAGATTCAGGCCAATTCCACTGAAATAAGGAATATTACGCAACAATAAATGGTTCAAAGAGTAAAATTCATGGTTGACACATGGTGTCTTAAACACATTTAATGTCTTAAAAATCAAAAATTATTAAACATTTTTCCAAAAAATTGAAATATGTAATTATGTGTTCTATAAACTCAATGCTACACTCAAAATGTGTCACAAATTTTTCTGTCCACAGTCATCCTAAAGATACAGTTTTATTGAATTTCATTCAAAAATGTTATAGAAATTCACTTTTTTGTATATTCCAGAATCTGGGCCTGGTAAATTTGTTTGCTTTGAGGAAAGGAGCTCTCATGTGAAATTTTAAGTATCCAGCTCGAATGTAGTAAAGTGGCTGATGTTTTTAATTTTGCTAATTTAACTGCTAGTTGCTAGGCAACCATACATCCCGTCCATCCCAAAATTACGCAAAATGCAATTAGCCACAGACTTTTCATGCATGCAGTTTGGTGAGTGTTCATCATAGGGATCAAACATTATAGCTGCTCAGCGTAAGGACGAATAATACAAACAACAACAGTAGAGCAGCAAAAATAATCTAGAGGACTCAAATTAAGCAATATAAACACTTCATTTTCATTCATATGCTTTTCAGCATTAATGATGACATACACATGCAAATATGGACTAGAACTAAACACTGCTGATGCAATGCAAACAAATAATGTGGAAGAGCAAGACTTAAGTGTATCATCTCGCCACTATATATAGACAGAGCTTACGCTGAGCTCCAGAACTAACAAAGCATGTTTTAAGACACTAAGCTTAAACACACTGACCCCTGCTACCCAAATCCCACTCCTACATACTGAAATAACCATCCAAATAGAGTTCATTAGAAGTCAAGACGGCAGATCTTACTGAGACCATACACATTTGCTCCTCAATTCCGTTGAGACACAAGACAGACGGAGAGTTTAACACATACAGCCTTTGATGTAAATTTAAAAGGATTTTTTTTCCACTTGACAGTAATGTACAAACACAATCAGTTGTCCATTTGCAATTTGTAAGCTTAACGCTGCTGTAAGCAATGTTAACTAATATTTGACTTCCACCGTCTTCAAAATCCCGTCCACCAAACCCGACAGGCAGAGTCTTCTGATCCACTAGACAATACTGCCTTGAAGTAATTTTTTTTGTTGTCTGCAGAGCCCGAGGCTGTCGCAGAGACACATCTGATATCTCACATAGTTCTAAATATTGCTTGCCAAAAATGTTATATATTGATGTTATGTCAGAAAAAAGTCATAATCAAGGAGATTCTATTATTTTATAGCAATTGTTCACCAATGCTGCAAACATGTGCACTCTGTGTCTCAATTTATTTTCTTTTTTTTTTTTTTTTTTCAAAATAACTGTTGTGGCACAGCTGATAAAAGCGCATTTCAAAATAAATACATCACAGAGTTTTCACATTTTGGTGCTAGTCTGAGAGTAGCAATACATATTGCAATACAGTTTGTGTAGCCTAAATAGCACTTGTGATTTCTTTACTAAAGAAAGATAATTGTATGGCTCTGTAACAGGTTTTATATGTGAATGTGGCTTTGATGTAGTCCTACAGCACTCAAAACCCTGATACTAAACACAAGTGTCTCCCAGGACGATGTGCCATCACTATTTCACAATATCTTTACAAACACTACCAACCCAAAACTGCCTGCTGCATCCTCTATAACAGTGCTTCTCAATTTCAAAAAGTAAATTCAAAACGGGAAATTTATATTATATTATATGTGAAAACCAGTCATAAGTACAGTTGCATGCGTATATTTGTAGCAATAGTCAACAAAACATTGTATGGGTAAAAAAAACAGTATTATTTTTCTTTTATGCCAAAAATCATTAGGAATTAAGTAAAGACCATGTTCCATGAAGATATTTTGTAAATTTCCTACCATAAATATAATAAAACGTAATGTTTGATTAGTAACATGCATTGCTAAGAACTTTATTTGGACAACCTTAAGGGAATTTTCTTAATATTTAGATTGTTTTGCACTCTCAGATTCCAGACTTTCAAATAGTTGTATCTCGGCCAAGTGTTATCCTAAACCATACATCAATGGAAAGCTTATTTATTCAGCTTTGAGATGATGTATAAATCTCAGTTTCAATTGACTTTATGACTAGTTTGTGGTCCAGGGTCACATATTATATCATATTATGTTATATTATGTTATATTATATTATATTATATTATATTATATTATATTATATTATATTATATTATATTGTATTATATTATATTATATTATGTAACAACAATCAATAAGTTCAAACAAACAAACCAACAAAACATACTAAAGCAAAATCTTTTGTGTGAATCACAAAATGGAATATACTTCATATATATCATACATATTTAATACATCATATATATTGAATTAATCATATATATTTAATATATCAACACTCCTGGTCTAGTTCTTGTTAATAAAAATGTTTGAAAACAAGCAGCACTGACAGAAGAACGTAATCACTTTGCCAATATTGGGGTCTTTCAAGTAAAAAAGAAAAGGATAAAAAAAAATGAATGAAGAGGCTTATTAAGAGACAAAACCAACCCATGTTTAAAATTAGCATTACAAATACATTGCATGCAATTATTTAAGATATATAGTATATAAATATGAGTATATATATATATATATATATATATATATATATATACTCATAGTATATATGAGTATGATTATTTATTTAAATGTATTTATACATGCTTAAATAAAAAAATCATAATTATATATACATACGCACATATAAGTTTGGATACAACATTACTGAATGGACTAGTTCCGAGGGATATCCACTAACTCACATGAACTGATAATATATAAGCACTGACAAAAAAGTCCAACAGAAAATGTTCTTAGGGATTCGTGTATCCAGCATCATGAAGCTTCCACAATAAAATTTCCTGTTAATTTACTCACCCCTATGTCATCTAAGACATTTAGGTCCTTCTTTCTACATTCGAAAAGAAATTAAGGTTTTTGAGGAAAACATTCTAGGATTTTTCTCTATATAGTGGACGGACTTCAATGGGAGCCAGCTGGTTGAAGGTCCAAATTGCAGTTTCAATGCTGAACTTTTTTTTTTCCTACAGTTCTACTGTACAGACGTGAATTTAATTTTCCTTTAGCCTTAGACTTATTCACCTAATTTCATTTTGGTGTGAAATTTGCTAAGAATTAAACTTTTTTATACATTTGCTAAGAATTAAACTTTTTTTATATTAAAAACAAACAAGCAAGCCCTGTCCAGATTTAAAATGTAACACAAAAGTATCGTAACGCTTTACTTTCCATAAAAAGTAACTAAGTAAAGCAATTAGTTACTTTTTTAGGGAGTAACGCAATATTGTAATGCATTACTTTTAAAACTAACTTTCCCCAACACTGAAAATATCACTATCAATTAAAATAATACTCGAAAGAAACATGTCGTCAAAAACATCTAATTAGAGAAAGAAAAACGCATCCAAAGATTATTTACAATTCACTTAATTTTGAAAACTCATGTCTACTGTGTATAGTTATGCATATATACTGTAGTTTATATGCATGCTTTATTTAGTCCAAAGTGGTTCCCCAGCAGAAGGAAAAGGGATGTACGCTTTCGCACTGATAACAGTCAAACCCTGATCTAAAGTTAAATTGACCAGTAAAGCAATTCAGAGCTGAGCCCGAACTGAAATCCTCACCACACAGAGCTCTGAAGGACCCTGGGCTCACATGGGCTCTAATATTTCAGATGCCTTGAGATATATTTAAAATAGGTCACTTTTGATGACCAGATATAAAGTCTATGATGCTGGGATCAAAGTACACCCAGAAGCTCAGGCCAAATGTATTACCACAGCAATTGTGCTCTGATATCAGTCCAAACATACAGAGGCCTTTAATGAAGAGGATCGTCTCTGATACGGGATCTATTTAAGTATCTCTCATATACAGAAGAACACAGACTGCGGAGATCTCAGTGCATTTGAATTGATCCAAAATGTCAAGTGTTTATATAATCTCATACTGACTCTTTTCCTTTTTCCTCCCACAAGCAATTTCTCTCTGTCTCTCTCGCCCATTTAGTCAGTCCTTTACTAGCAGCTCCATGTTCTTTTCAAAATAAGCCACCACTACCAAAACAAGACAACAACTCGACTGAAGTATGTGTTTCTCTTCCATTAAGCACAGCACACACTCCACAGCTTGGTTTTGTCATCTAAGACATATTTCAAGGAATCGCAAAATTGGCAGGTTTTTTTGCCAAATGGGCATCGCTTTGGCACTATTTACTCAAACCACAACACAAAATGTTCAACTCAAATGCACTAGGCCTGTTTGTTGCTGCTGTTTTTATGTGCCTTTATGTTTTTATCTGCTTTTAATGCTAAATTCTCTCCTAGGGTACCTGGCCAACCATCGTAAATGTGTATATTTGACAACTAGTGGTTGAAATAAGCGCAGGTTGCCAAGTATGTAAACTCAGCACGTATGCTAAATATCTGCAGACATATTATGATATTATGGTATTGTCATGCTTTAGTACAGTCAAAAAAAACTTTGCTCAAAGTATATAAGAGCCTTTAAGCTACAGTCTAAGCATAAACTCTCTGGCTTCTTCTGTTCTACCACACATCATCAAATCTTTTTATAAATATGAAGACTTAATTTAACTTGCATCAAAACAAGTACTTTTTTATGTTATGTGCAACATTCATTAGATACAGGACTCAATAACAAGCATTAAAATTATACAACAAGGATTTGATTATCAGCTAGGTGAAAGTATCTTGACTAAGATACACAGGGTTTTGTCAGAATTGCAATTATGACTTGTGATTGCCTTGCTAACATCAGTATGTATTGGTTGAACATTTCAATCAGGAATGTTTTGCCTTGTTTGCCATAATTTTGCAAAAAGTGGTTATGAATATATCTCTGTATTAAGGCTACCTGGATAAATAGAATATCCAGCTATTATTGCTTTCTTTGTTACAAAAATAAGTAAATAAATAAAAATAATAAGGTGGTAAGATTTTTTTTTTTCTCTTATAAGTCTGTTATGCTCACAAAGATCAGTAAATCAGTAATAATGTGTTGTAAATTATTACAATTTGAAAAATAAACATTTAATTAAACTTTAACTTGAAAAGTGTTCTGTTTTAATTTATTTTAAAATGTAATTCATTCCTGTGATGGTATGTTAATTTAGTCTTCAATAATAATTGCTTTTTATGTTGAAAACAGGTGTTATGCTTTATTTATTTATTTATTTATTTATTTATTTTGATAAATAGAAAGTTCAAAAGAACAGCATTTATATAGAATAGATTTCTTTAACAATTATAAAATAATAATAAAAGTAATTGCATGAAAAAAATATTTAAAAATAAGTTTGGGATCAGTAAGATTTTTTATTGTATTTTATATACATTTCTAATGGTCATCAAGGCTGCATTTATTTAATCAAAAATACAGAAAAAAATGCAATATTGAGAAATATTATTAAGATGACAAATAACATTCTTCTATTTTAATATACATTAAAATAAAAGGTATTTCTAACAATATACACTACTGTTAAAAAGTTTGGAGTCAGTAAATATTTATTTGAAGTGATAAAAAAATATAGCAAAGACTTATATTGTTAGAAAAGATTTATTTTTATTTATTTATTTTTTATTTTGAATAAATTATTTTCTTTTTAACTTTTTATTTATCAAAGAATCCTGAAAAAGTATCACAGGTTACAAATAATAAATAAATAAATAAATAAATAAATTGGTAGTACAATTGTTGCCAATATAAATAATACTAAAAATAAATCAGCATATTAGATGATTTCTGAAGGATCATGTGACACTGAAGAGTAATGATGGCTGATGGAAATTTAGCTTTGCATCACAGGAAAAACAAACAAAAAAAAAATTCTGTCTTTTTGATCAAATAAATGCTTGACTTGATGAGCGTAAGAGACTTCATTACATTACAAGTCTTACTGATTCCAAACTTTTGAATGGCAGTGTATGTATATATATATATATATATATATATATATATAATTTAAAAAATTACAATCTTACTTATCCCAACTTAATTACTGAACTTTTAAACAGTAGTGTATACTTCTGAAATGTGTAATTATAAATGCAATTATTATTATTATTATTATTATTATTATTATTATTAAAAAATTAAATATAAATAAATACTATAAATATATAAAATAATAATAAATAATAAGTATGAAATAATAAAAATAAATAATAAATAATAAACATACAAGTTATAATTTTAAAATAAAACATAAAACATCAATTAAACAAAATAAAAGTGTTGGAATCAGTGAAAACATTGGCAGGGCAAGAAGAAATCTGCATTAATCCGTACTTTTGAGCTTTTGCGCATAATGAAATACTGCCACACATCAGACAGCTGATGCAAACATCTTTGTTTAGTCAAGAGGAGGCCTGCAATAAAATATTCACTGAAACAGAATTACCATCACCTGAATAATATGCACCTAAATGTGTCTGTCTCTTTTGCTTTTTGTAACACTGCCTCAACAGATACACTTGTTCCTGTTTTGCTTAAGTGGCCCAGAGGGTCCCTTTGGCTGTTTTGCCTCATCACAGCCTGCTAGAGCGAGAAACTAAAAACAAACTAATTATTTAAACACATAAACAGACCGAGCAAAATATCCATTTAACTGCTCCCTGTTACTGCGACTACATTTCCCAGCAGGCCTCTGCCTCGATGCACTTTCCTGAGTCAACACACAGATGATGAACAAACTCTTTGACCCACGGCATGAGAGGGACAGAAAGAGAAGAGAAATAAAGAGGAAAAAAAAGGATGGAAGAGGGAAACAGACAGTAAACTCGCGCGTAGTAGCCAACACCTGTCACATCAACAAACAGACAGTGTTGTCAAACGCACGGTTGAGCACTGCAGCGGCGAGTGGCTCCTTTATAAACGCATGACGCGGTGTAGCCTCGCCTGCGCGCAGATACTGTATGTGATAAACGGCCCCAGCGTGCCTCCAACACAAAAACACCATCTGTGGCTCCAAACAGACAAACACACACACACATTTTCAGCAAAGAAAGCAACAGGTAACTGTCTGTTGAGCTTGCAGCATGCCACCAGGGTTGTTTGACACTGAACTGAACAACTGAAAATTGACTTTTAAGTCACATTACCTCAATTATACTAACTTTTTAATCAACTGAACAAGGTAGAATAGGTAGCCGGTGCTGTAATTGCAATTTCACCATTTATCTTTCTCTACTGAAGGCCATTCAAAAGCAGGTGTGTATTCTGACAGAATACATCTTTTGCAACATTTAAATTGCAAATAATTCATGGGTTGATGCTTAACCAGCACACATTTCCTTTTTGGAAAGCTCTTAAAAGCATGAAATGGACTTATAATGTTACCTGTCTGCTGCATTTGACGTCACTGCTCAGGGTAATCACTAGTGAAGGTTTTGGGACTGTGGACTTCTGATTTATGATTTTTTTTTAGATGAAAATCCATTAGAAAAAGCAATAGCACATCTCTCTTCTATATGCTGAAGGATTTGGGGTATCACTCATATCCGTAATGACATCAAGCACCATTACGACTCATTTTTTGTAAGTAACGTATATCATTTGTGTCCTGTGCAGGCAAAATGAGTCAGAAAGCACACAGTCTAATTTTTAAAAATGTCAGTTTTGGTCACAAAAAAAGGAGTTTATCAAGCACTCTTCTAGTGATCCTAATGCTCCAAATAGTAATTAAACATCTAAAATGATTGAATGCTGCTGCTTCTCACCACAAGTTGTAGGTCTGTTGTTGCAGCTTTGTGAGTCCAAACTAGTGAAATATAATTTACAAACCCATGCTGATGAAAACAAAATGATCACGCTGACTGACATTTGCAAAATGCGCTCTAAGAAAGCGCAATCTCCCTATCAAGTGCATTATTGCAAAGTATGTCTTGGCGAGATTCACACAAACACTTTTCTGTATTACATGAAAGTTTTGTTAATGGTTGAGGAAAAATCTGATGCGTACCACTATATTAGATCAAACATTAAAAGAAATGACAGAATCACTCACTGCTCTTGATTGAAATACTGTTTATTTGCATCTTTGTTCTTATTTTTAATAACAAAGATAAAATATAACTGCAAGTAGCGATTGCGGGGCCAAGCACTGGTCAAGGGAAGCATCAGACCAAGTGCAGCAATGAGTAATTGAAACCATTTTAAGGTGACTTTAGTCAAAATAAGTAAAAAAAAAAATAAAAATAAAATAAAAACAACCACTGGTAATATGATTTAATTGGTTATTACTTTTGACCACAAGGTGGCACTGTCTCAAAACATTTTGAGTACTTTCAGGTCACGGTTTCAATGATACATACAAAGTTTTGTAATGGTACACCAATGCATTGGTAAAAATGTGGCATTTTAAATCATAATACTCTATTGTAGTCAATGGCAATTTCATGTTTTGTTGAATTACAGTGCCACCAGGAGGCACAATCCCACCTAATTTTGTATGTGTCATTAGAGTGGGCCCATACATGTGTCAAATTTGGTGAAAATACCTAATTTTGTTTTGGAGTTATAGACATTTTTATAAATGATAAGGGAAAAAATGACAGATGGCAGACTTTGTTTGCATTTTTATGCCACTTATTATCAAAATTTTGGTAATTGGGCATTGGCGTTTAGCCGGCATGCTATGCTTTCAAATTTCTTATGGTGGTTTCGTGTCAATTGGAGTAACGGGTTCTAAGATATTGGCAAATGTTTTTTAAGCGCTAAAAGGCAATGTTGCACAAACCATACGGTAAAACCTGCCATGTTTGATATCAATGGACTCGGCAAGGATTCAGGAGTCTAAAAAGGTGACTCCCGTGAAAATAAGTCGACCACACCCAGAATTATAAGCATGTGAACATTTGATTTTACCACTAGGTGGTGCTGGTTCGAAATTCTCAGGCTTCTCCAGGGCATCGTGCTGATGACCCATACCGAGTTTTGTGATGATACATCAATGCGTGGCAGATTTTGGCCAAACCATTGAGAAGTTATAGGCAAAAATAGGATTTTTTATCTCCTGACCACTAGGTGGCACTTCACCAAAACACTGCAGGTATAACACACACCAAGTTTGGTCTCAATACCCCAAACCTTTGCAGAGATATAGCTTCTTTTCTAGAATTTGTCTAGGGCATGTTCGAAAAAGTAGTTTTTTCAAACAATTAAAAATAGAAAAAATACCTAAACAACTTTATGCTTTTTGATGTTCATTCGACTTGAGAAAAAAAGAATTTTCATTCTGTGGCTTGTGGTTCAAAAGTTATTAGCTAGAGAATTTGAATTAGAGACTTCAAATTTGCTATGGTTAATGATGAGACTGTCCTCTATCAGTGTGCCAAATTTCACAACTTTCCTGTAAGCAGTTCTATGGACTGCCATTAACTCATGAGCGGAAGAAATGGAAGAAGAATAATAAGAACGCCAACGGATACAATAGGTGCCTATGCACTTTCAGTGCTTGGCCCCTAAAAAGCTATATTGTGTATAATAATATAGTAATTGTTCTTAAAAAAACTGGAGGATAATATGTAACGTTGCTTAGTGATTTTGGATTCTTTAGAAAACTTTAACTCAGTTTTTCTCAAAATCAACTCTGCTGGATCGAATCGCCTTCAAACGGCTGTAGCTCAATCATTTTTTGTGTTCAATTCCAACAAGTCATATATCATTTTTAAGGTATTTTGATGGAGAATGTAAATGAAAATAAAAATAACTTATTTTTGAAAAAGTCCTCAAATGTTCTTATTCCAACAGTGCAGGTCACATTTACACACTAAAACACTTTTTTTTTTTTTTTTTTGCAATTAATTTTATTTTTTTTTATAATATGTTATAAAAATTGTTGCAAAAATGCAAAATTCAGAAAAATGTGTCATGTTTCCACTGTTTTCAACAATAATAAGAAGAAAAGTTTCTTGAGCAGCAAATCAGCATACTAAAATGATTTCAGCTTTTGTTATCACGACAGGAATAAATTAAATTTTAAAATATTTTCAAATAGAAACTAGTTGTTTTAAACTTTAATAATATTTCACAATATTACTGTTTTTACTGTACTTTTGGTCAAATGCAGCCTTGGTGAACATACATTTTTTTCAAAAACATTTAAAACCCCAAACTTTTAAATGGTGGTGTACCATTTCATTCCATTTCATACTGACATTTCACATTTCTATCACAATCTCCATGAACCCCAAGAGCTTTGTGAACCCCAGCAGGGAAATCCTGAATTACACCTCAGAAAATTAAATGAATGTTATAACAAGCCACCTGCCAAACTTCGATCAATAGCAGACAAGACCGCTCACAGGAAGCAGCAGCATGCTTCAGATTCATCATGAGGAGAGCAGGCCAGAGATACTTACCATTTGGACTTTCCTCATCAATGGTGACGATGGTGGCAGGTGGACCCGAGCGTGACAATTTACACTCTGTGTCAGAAACAGAAAGAGAGAGAAATACAGTCAGACTCACATCTACCATCACCTTCATCACAATACATCATTCATGTCTCATTCACATGAGGTTATATCTACATGATGAATACAGCAGTTAAATGATTTTACTGGATGAATAAGTGCAGTCATGGAAAGAGAAGTGAGAAGCCTCTCATGATGTGGTAGAGGAAAGAAAGCAGTCTTACCCTCATAGTGCCAGTCTGAGGGACGTTAATGTCAGCAGCAGTGAGAAGAGAAAAGAAGAGAAGGAAAGACACATATGAGAAGAAAGACAGCCAGAGAGAGGAACACAGTACAGGATTGTGTGCCATTCAGAATTGAACAGAAAAGTGCTTTTGAATTCCAATCTGATTCCTGAATTTGAGCAAAAAGAATGCAGAAATACGGAAACTGAACAGGAAAAAAATTATCCTAAATGAGAATGATATGTATGTATATATATATATATATATATATATATACATACATACATACATACACACATATATATATATATATATATATATATGTTAATAGATAATTCCATAGTCCATTCATATTTGTATATAATTACATCCAGAATTCCTGACACAATAAATAAATAATTGAATTAATTAAAAATAAATAAAAATAAATAAATAGTGAATCTATTTGCTATATAGTTTTAATACTAAATAAGTGTATTAGAAAATTCCAAAGACTTACACATAGACTATAAGAAGAAGAAGAAGAAGAAGAAGAAGAAGAAGAAGAAGAAAATTCAAATAAATTATTAAATGTAAATATATTAACAAAAAAATCCATAGTTCATTCCTATTTGTATATGATTAGATCCAGAATTTCTGGCACAATAAATAAATAAACGCATAAATAAATGGTGCATCTATCTGCTATATAATTTTAACATTAAAAAAGCGGTAACACTTTATTTTACGGCCTCTTAATTAGTTACTTATTAGCATGCATATTACTAGAATATTAGCCATTTATTAGTATTAATTAAGCACATATTAATGCCTTATTCTACATGACCTCATTCTACATCCTTAATCCTACCCAATACCTAAACTTAACAACTACCTTGCTAACTATTAATAAGCAGCAAATTGGGAATGTATTATTACATTCTTATTAAAAAGAAATAAATAAACAGTGCATCTATTTGTCATATAATTAACATAAATAAGTATATTAGACATTTCCAAAGTCTTACATATAGGCTATAATTCTGAATTACTAATTAAATAATTAAATAATAATTTAAAATACATAGTCTATTCATATGTTTTTGTATGATTAGAGCCAGAATTATTGGGACAAACAATAAATAAACAAATACATACATACACAATATAAAATATTATTAATAATAATAATAATAATACAATTATAAATAAATATATAGTGAATCTATCTATGCTAGATAATTAGAACGTATATTAGAAAATTCCAATGTCCTACATATAGCTATAGGCTATTTATAAATAATATATATTTCCTCATTTTTAAGTAACTTCAGATCAAATTCTCTGCTAAATGACTAAATGTAAATATATATTAATAGAACTTTCCATAGTCTATTCATATTTGTATATGATTAGATCCAGAATTCTTGGCATGAATCTTGAATCTATTTGCTATATAATTTTAATATTAAATAAGTATATTAGAAAATTATGTAGACCTATAGGCTATAACTATAATAAAATAAATGTATTTAATAAATAAATAAATAAATAATATTTTAAAGTACAAGTACAGAATTGCCCCTCGTTCTAAGTATCAGAAAATCAATACGCATAAATATTCAAAACTGCAGATAAACTGTTGAACTAATGAAATCTCTGTAACTATATTCAGTAAATTCCTCTTCCTGTCATTCCAATTACAGGATGTGTGAGTGTAAATTCACATTCAGACTCAGGAACTGAAAGAGAGCAATTCTGAATGTTACCCAACCTTGTTACAGTAGCAGCCATCTTTCACTGAGAGACCATGACACAGCAGCCTCACACACATTCACAGACACACACATCAGAGATGTCACCCACACATCAATTAGCTGTAAGTGTCTGAAGCGAATCACCTTACACAATGAGTCACGAGGGCAAGAGATGCCAGTGGACACACACACACAGCAGATAAGGTTCCCCCTTTACCGTATGTTGCCTAACTCATCTTACGCAACTCGCACCAGTTGGTAGGTGAGAAGCAGGAGATTTTCTTCCCGTTAAATATTAATCACCTCAGGCTTTTATCCTGATCAACTAGGGGTGTGAATATTTGAGTCAACAGCGAATCGATTCATTTCACTGGCTTTCAATTCGATACAAAAGCAATTTTTGTAAAGTCAAAAACTTTGATTCCAACTCAAAACAGCGATTTAATACACTGACCTAAAATTGTAGTAAGGTTTAGTGAAGAATTTCGAGTTTTGAACAGAACTGCATATGGTAATGCATATGGTAACCCATCGGGTTACAACCTCGCTATCTATTTCCTAAATAAAGGGTGAATGTCGTCAACATTCATGGAGAAGTAGAGAAGTTGCAGAGGAAGAATCCATTACAGGGCAGACACGGTGAAATTCTCTATCCTGCTGGTCTGTTTCAGTAAACCACATGCTTCATGAGGCTTCACTACACTGCCTGCTCGTGGAAAACACACATACTGACAAAATATATTCCTTGAATGCACTGTAAGTTGCTTTGTAAAATAGATTCTAGGGAATCTATTTTTCTACTCTGTTTTCTTTTTATTTATTATATAATTAAAAAAAATTGTATACTGCATTAAGACTGAGACTTGTCACAGCACTTGCTCTTTTGTTGATTTCGATTGCTTCCGTTGTCCTTATTTGTAAGTCGCTCTGGATAAAAGTGTCTGCAAAATGAATAAATGCAATGTAAATAAATGTAGATGTATGCACTGGTATGGGGCAATAGGATTTCTTACAGCAGTGCATAGATGATCGTGCAAAGATAAAGTATTAAAATAAATAAGACCTCAAAAAGTCAATCTCATTCAAACAAGATGATCTACCCAAAGTAGAAAAAACAGCTGAGAAAAGTCTGTAAGCTCTGTAACTCATTTCACATGCAAAGGCTGAAAATTTTACAAATATGGCCATGAAAAATGTATTAAACTAGTTTTTGGTGCAAGAAACATTCATTAACTTTATAAGTGAACTACGAGGCAATAGATGAAAAATACACTACCAGTAAAAAGATTTTTAATATTTTTGTAAAGTCGCTTCTGCTCACCAAACCTGCATTTACTTGATCCAAAGTACAGCAACAACAAAAAGTAAAATTTGGAAATAGTTTTATTATCTAAATGAACTGTTTTCTATTTGAATATATTTTAAAATATAATTTATTCCTGTGATTTCAAAGCGGATTTTTTAGCACCATTACTCCAGTCACATGAACTTTCAGAATATATTCTAATATTCAGATTTACTGCTCAAAAAAACATTTATTATTATGTTGAAAACAGCCTTTTTGTTCAGGTTTCTTTGATGAATAGTTCAGAAGAACAGCATTTATCTGAAATAGAAATCTTTTTTAACATTATAAATGTCCTTATCGTCACTTTTGATCAATTTAAAGCATCTTGCTAAATAAAAGTATTCATTTCTAGAATGTCATCGCCCCCATAAAAAAAAAAAAAAAAAAACATTAGACTGATTCTAAGCTTTTGAATGGTATAGTGTATAATGTTACAAAAGCTTTTTATTTCAGATAAATGCTATTCATCAAAGAATCCTGAAAAAAAAAGTTCTCAATTTTATTTTAAATATAGATAATAATAACAATAAATGTTTCTTGAACAGCAAATCAGCATATTAGAATAATTTCACGGGAATAAATTAAATGTTAAAATATATTTAAAAAGAAAGCAGTAATTTTAAATTGTAAATATATTTCACAATATTACTGCTTTTGCTGTATTTTGGATCAAATAAATACAGGCTTGGTGAGAAGAAAAGACTTCATTAAAAATCATTAAAAACCTTACTGTTCAAAAACATTTGACTGGTAATGTACATATAATGTAAAGAAAAATTTACCTGGTTAATATAAAACCATTATAGGAATCCAAAAAGATTGTCAGTTAGTTGCCATACACACTTTATAGGCACATGGATTTAAAATTTCCTTTTACATGGTGTTTGCATATAAATGTGTCTTAGCAGTGTATGAACACAACCACCCTGATAAAAATCAATACACTAATAGGATCATAATTCATTAATAGGATTTTTAACCAAAGTATGTTTCAGACATTTCATGAAGACCCTAAAGAATCATACCAACTTGTGTAAAATGGGCATCCAATGTCCTCTTTAAAAAAATTCCAAAAGGGAGTTTTCACAGTGATGCTACAGAAGAACCATATTTGGTTTCTTTGAAAAACCTCTTAGGAAACAGCTCTTAAATAACCATTTTTCCATTTAACCATTTAATGCAAAGAACATTTCATAATTATGACATAAAATAACTAAACATTACATTAAATTCTTGAATGTGACATCTTCCCACTTGAATGCTCGTTTTGCTCTTTTGTTAAAATAAATAAATAAATCACACAGAATTGCTCTGCAGGACCTATTCACTCCCGTTCCTTTCTGGGTTCACTCTGAAAGATCTAGCCCACTTCTGCTGCAATTAGAACACGTGTCTCCATCTGCTGAGGAGAAAAGAGGCTCCGTGGCTCGTTTGATAGACACCAACTCAACAGAGCAACTAGGGCACAGACGCACTTCCACCCAGCATCAAACAGCAGCTAATCTTCTGTAAGCTCTGTTTACTCTAGTAGCTTTCTACACCCCAAATGCTTTTAGTTACCCTCTTAAAGAAGAATATTCTCTGCCGCCCTGCCTTTTAGAGTCTCAGGACAGAGCAGAGGTTTATTAAAGATGACTTTTGTGATGTCAAAAGCAAGGAGAGACTTTTAATTAAAGGAGAGGGCAGGAAACGTCACATAGCTCTGTGTGTCGAGAGTTGAGAGAGAGACTTTCACATATGCAAACAGCAACGATGACAGCTTAGACTGTGGGATTCAACGGGCCGGTCACGACCCAAAAATGGGTCACATGCCTGCTCCAACAGGATCAGTGAAAATACAATGTCTATTGCAAATAATAAATGCAACTCAACCCCATGTCATGTCTTTCTTTCTTTAGTCAAAAAAGAAATTAAGGTTTTTGAGGAAAACATTCCATTTTTTCTCAATATAGTGGACTTCAATGGGGATCAACGGGTTAAAGGTCCAATTTGCAGTTTCAGTGCAAATTCAAAGGTCTCTACATGATCCCAGCCGAGAAACACGGGTCTTATCTACTTAAATTTATATACTTTTTAATGACAAATGCTCACCTTGCACTAACTCTGCGATGCGAGTCTATGACTTTACGCATTACGTAATCACATTGGAAAGATAATGTGTGCTTAGTTCAGTGGTTTTCAATCCTGGTCCTGGGGACCCACTGCATTATTTTTATCTCATGACAAAAACATACCTGTGGGAACTTTATGACAAGATGCAAAATATGTACCACCATGTACTTTTTGTTACCTATTCAATGTGAAAAGTCCACTGAGTGGTGCTAAAAGAGTGTTAATTTTTTTCCCCAGAACAGATGAATGTACATGTTACGTTTTATGTGACGCTGGTTTTGTAGGCATCACTGCAGTTCTGGAATGTCCAATGAGTGGCGCTATAACTCTAATGCTCCCTGATGTTTTAAAATAACATACCTTCTGCACTACACCTAAACCTACACGATAGTATGAAGAAAATTGGATGTGATGTTAAAACGCAATCGCAATCATAGCATTTGACCTTGTTTTTCGATCTCTCATTTTTCAGCACTTTCATCGTGAGTCATGTTTTTCACAGGATTCATACCCAAGGATTCCACATCCTAAATTCAATTCTGTGCCGGCTGAGCTACCGCGCAAGCTTGTTATGTCCAGAAAGCAAAACATATGTGACCCTTGACCACAAAATCAGTTATTAGGTTAATTTTTTGTATTAATATTGATACATCATCTGAATAAATAAGCGTTACATTTATGTATTGTTTGTTAGGATAGGATAATATTTGGTCAATATAGAACTATTTGAAAATCTGGAATCTGAGGGTGCAAAAAAATCTAAATGTTGAGAAAATTGCCTTTTAAGTTGTCCAAATGAAGTTATTAGCAATGCATATTACTAATCAAAAATTAAGTTTTGATATATTTAAGGTAAGAAATTTACAAAATATCTTCATGGAACATGATCTTTACTTAATATCCTAATGATTTTTGGCATAAAAAAAAATCTACACTTTTGACCCATACAAAGTGCTTTTGGCTATTGCTTCAAATATACCCGTGCTACTTATGACTGGTTTTGTGGTCCGAGTCACATATAGAGTTGTAATCATAACTGTGTTACAAAAACAATTTCTTTTTTTTTTTTTAGATTTATTTTTGCCTTTAATTAGATAGGACAGTTCAAACTGACAGGAAGTGAAGCAAGAGAGAGAGAGGGGATGGGATCGGGAAAGGTCTGCAAGCCGGGACTCGAACTCGCGACGCCCGAAGTGCAACAGCACTGTATGTCAGCACACTGCTCACTAGGCTACCGGCGCCGACACAAAAACAATTTCTGTTGGAAACTGCAGTAATATGTACTTATTGGTACATATTTTGCATCTTGCTAAAAAAGTTCCTACAGGTACGTTTTTGTCATGAGATCAGGTACGTAAAATCTGGGTCATAAAGCGAAACCAGCTAAGAATGGCTAATTTACAATACATATACTCATACAAATGAAACAGAAAAGAACAATTAAAATAAACAAAGCAATTAAATTATGATTCACAACAAACTCGCAGGACATTTTACCTCTACCGCACACACAAAGACCACCTTGCATCATTCAATTTCCACTGTGCGCACATTTCATTCTATTAACTGATGTCATATGATTTTGGTAGCAGAATTTGGACAAACTGCTGAGTGTGTAAACAGCACACACACACACACAAACAGCAAAGCAGCTTACGACTTGATCCACTTATCTGAGAGGCCACAGCAAATCCTGAAAAGCTAAAAGCAAAAGCTATAGGTTGAGGTCTGGAGTTAACATGGCTAGAAAGAGCATGATCAATCATGAGGCCAGAAACAACAGAACACACTCTCACTGCTCCTGATCGCAGTCAGATGATTCAAACTCATCCCCGGCAATCGGCTGCAATGCAAAAAGTCTATTAAAAGACGTGACAGTGGGATGAACAACATGTGAGAGATGCAAAGGTGGGTCATTCTCAAAACACAGTGTAATTTGTGTCCCATTTGTGTGTCTATGACTTACTACTTAACAGCAAGAGAGACTTAGTCACATGAGCTTTAATAGCTCTATTTAGTGTGCAATGCAAAAGAACATTAAAAATGTTTCACATTCAAAAATCTTTCAAATTCTGATTCACATATGGAAACACGCGCACAGAAAATTCTTGTCAGCCCTGCCTCGCAACTTTATCAATAAATAGTTTTGCAGCTCAAAAGCTGCATAACATTTTTCAGCATAGAGGTTTTGTTCACTGTTCTTGAAGCAGATAAACTTACAGTTTCGCTATTAGTAGTAGAGACGCACAGACTCTGTTTAATAGCTGTATTATCAATGGCTCAAACCATAGCTCTAAAATGACATTTTGGCATTAGCAATGAAGTCTTGAAATGAGGAGAAATTAGTCCTAGAGGTTAAGGCCGTTTAAAGGACAAAAACCTGACAAATGTCTTGCAATACACCATTTGAACACCATTTGTCTTGGGGTGTGGTAACAGTAGTTTAAGTGGAATAATTGACTCTAGGCCTTTAAATTAATCGAAAATACCAAATACCACCTCAAGTGCACATTATTTTTCTAATAATTCAGGTTTTGGAAGTTTTCCTGGGTACTGACTGACTGACTGAAGTCATGACAACTGTAGGCACATGAGATGGTTAGAGACAACACTATCCCTCACCTGATAACCATCTGTGTGAGCGAGTGAGTCAGAGAGCAGATTTATCTCTCAATCTTCATTTACACACAAAGAACAGGGCTTAAAAACAGCAGAGCAGAAGATTTCAACCCTCCCATTCGTTCACTGACCAGACAATCGTGCTGATTCCCAGCATGCCCTCATACATTTCTTTAGGCGATTAGAAAAGTGCCACAATAAAGCAGGAGAAATCTACAGCCTAGCCCTGTGGCCATAATAACACAGCATGCAGATACTGATAAACAGCAAAAACAACATATATCTGACGGAAATGAAAAACATAACCGCAAATAAACAATGAAGTGTGCTACAAGTGTACTATAAATTTTCCTTTAAAAATGAAGGAAAATCAATAAATAAATGTATATTTCACAAATATAATTATTCAAATAATAGAATTATTATTATTAGCATTTTTATTATTATTATAAACATAACGCAGTGCACTTATATATACTAATGTATAAATAGGCTACTTCATAATTTAAATAATATTTTAAATAATACTTTTTCCACATAACAGCATAACAGAATAAGGTGCATTTTACTGTAATCATTATTGGGGATAAAATAAAATTAAATAATGGTGTTTAGAATCAACATTTTACTGCATTAAGATATTTTGTCAAATTCCTACCATAAATACATCAAAACTTAATTACTGATTAGCAATATGCATTGCTAAGAACTTCATTTGGACAATTTTAAAGGCGATTTTCTCAATATTTAGATTTTTTTTAAATAGTTGTATCTCGGCCAAAGATAGCCATAGATCAGTGGAAAGCTTATTCAGGTTTCATATGTATAAATCTCAATTTAAAAAAAATTTAACCTTATTACTTCATAACTGAAATAATATTTTAATAATATTTTTCCTACATAACAGTATAAGATGCATTATACTGTAATAATTATTGGGAATAAAATAAAATAAAATAAAATAAAATAAAATAAAAACTTTATCTGGTCATGTTCTTGACATGATTAGTGAGATTCACTCAGATTGAATGTGCTTCTATATTGAGATGTGATATATATGCTTAATGTGCATCTTTACTACAAAGTGCCTGAAGTATGTGACTTAGATGAACAAATTAAGTGTATACTAGCTATTTTTTTTTTCTGCTCCACCACAGTCCTGCTGTTTCACAGGGGCTTTAGCGCTTTGTGAATGTGAAAAGCAGCTCAGTTGGATTTAGATTGTGTGACTGTCTTACCCAGTCAAGAACTCTCGCTTTGATCCTGATAAACTCTTGGCTGCTTAACACAGCGGGTCTGGGATTTCTGTTCTTTGCTTATGTCTGAGTGGGCGAAATATTTCCTACGAATAAAACAAGCGGCCACAAGAAAATGCGAAATTCAGCTTTCCTGTCTAATAACAAACAGCTTTAGAGAGCACCGACGCTAATAAAACTGGCTGTATTTAAACCACAGTATCACTCTGACATTTCTAGACTATAGTGTTTCCTGTGCAAAAATTGTGAAGAAGTGCTTTTGAATGCCTTTTCCTTTTTGTTGTCTATCTATCTTTTTCTGTCTTGTGTGTGAGAGTGACAGTGCCTTTTTCACTGCCAATCTTCTGGTCTTTCAATTTTTTGGTTACTCTTTCTCTAACAGGCTTACACAAGAAGACATCTTACAGGCTTCCTATAAGAAACAAAAATCTCAAACAAGATCTCATGAAGTCCACGTCTATCAGTTTTGTGATCATGTGTTAGTGTACACTACCATTTTTTTTTATAAAAGTCTCTTACAATCAAAATACAGTAAAAACTGTGATATTGTGAAATTCCATTGTTTTCCATTTAAATATATTTTCAAATGTAATTTATTTCTGTGAAGCAATGCTTAATTTTCAGCATTTCAGGGTCTTCAGTCCTCAGGGTCACATGACCCTTAAGAAATCATTATAATAGGATGATTTGGTGATTAAGTAACATTTTTTAATTTGCCACAGTTGAACAATGAAAAAATATATATTTTATTTCTAAACACTGATATAATTAAGCATTTAAAATTTGTTCACTCTTCAAGGAAATTTAGTTGAATTGTCACAATGATCAAGGTTATTATTAAGTGGATACTTAAATACTACACAATTTTGTCCACAGCCTGTATGGTCCAGAAGCAATGCTTTCTGTCAGTGTGTTGTGTTTTTGGTGGCTGATGAGTTTGTCCTCCCCTGTTGTCTCAGAAAACATCTCCATCTGGTTCGGTCATCTGTGGCATCTTTCTGATGCTCTGTGTCAATATCTAGAGCCCTCATGTGGTGCTTAAATACTCAGCCAACAGCTCTTCTGCTAGATGGAGGGGACTTTTGGACACAGCCAATCCAGAGCAGAGACTGAGCAGCATGTACAGAGTTATCAGGGCAGCTCACAAAATTACGAACAGTTCACTTCATGTTTAATAAAAAAACACAAGCATGTGTAGCAGTTGACCTTGCAAGTACTTTCTATAACTTTAAGGTTATCTTTTATGCTCAAAATACCCCACAGATCATTTTAAAAATGTCTATTTTGAGTGAAAGCAGAAATGCTGTTTTCGAGCATGTCTTTTTAAATGCAAATGAGCTGCTGCTCCCAACCCCCTTTTCCAGAATAGGACTGTGCCTTTACAGCTCGTATCTCAAATATTCTGGCAAAAAAAACATCTGTTTGGCTTTGATTATCGTGTATATCATGCTGAAATCATGCGTTTTAAAGCCATATCAGTTTAAACTTCTGATGCGGTTTTCTAAGCGCACAGATCCGAAGCACACGCAAAGATCGCGGCTGTCACATGGCATGTGAGTACTAAACTAAGTTCTTTTTCATGTCTTATTGCACCTAAACTGTCAAATACACACAAGTTCATGTTACAAAAACAGTGAATTGTCTGTGAAGGTAAACAGCTGGAAAAGAAATCACGTTTATATTAGATCTGTGTGGCAGCAGTGTAATATACAATAAATAAATCAATACATCCACTGCTCTCTTGCCTGCTCTGAAGCTGGGACTCTAAATAGAGTTCTGTGCAGCCAAACACAAACAGTTAGCATGCTTTGCTCCAACTTCTGCCACACACAATGGTGCACCATGGGTGCAAAGTGTGCAGATTAAGGGGCGATAATATTACAAAACAATCCCCTTTTTACGTCACAGGTGGAGCAAAATCAGAGCGGCTTGTTTTTTCACATGCTTACAGAGAAGGGCCTTTCCAACATGTATTTTGCACTCTGTTTTTGCAGTTTGAACACTGTAGCCAATCACAGACATATCTGTTGATTTCTGAAACGCACTGGCCAATCAGTTAGTCAATGGCGTTTCAGTTAGTCAGAATCTACTCGCCAAATTTTTGTTCAGTCATGAGTTCTGGAAACTTGCGGATCCTCACATTATAACCAAGAGTAGACGAAATGTAAATAAGAGATTCATTGTGCTGTGTAACGAGATTTATTCCCATCTATATATAGTCCATTCCGAATTTGAGATTTAATTTTCTTTAATTTTTTTTTTACGTTTTTCAGCAGCTTGTTTTTGATGCTGCTCAGAGGACCAAAGTGGCGTACTTGCAGCAAGTTTCAGAAATAACGCATAAATCCAAATATAAATGGGGGATTTGCTCGAAATTTCTTTTTTTCTTTCTTTTTCTTTCTGTCTCTCATTCTTATATATCTATATGTGGGTCGTGTCAATTTAAAAAGGAAAAACAGAGTCGCATTCAAAAAAAATTTAAACCACTGCTCTATACTCAGAATTCATACATTTTTGGATGAATAAATTAAAAGTAGGTCTGTCACTTAATTCGAATCGCGATATGGACTAGTGTCTGTGAATATTAAAAAGACGGCTTAAATATTAATTCTGCATGTTCCACTTGTCTCTGTATGTATGAATGACGGAGACTGTGACTGTGTTTTGTTTACTACACAGATACTGAAGCACACTTGATTTTCGGCCTCTGCCTCTTACTATATGACGACATTAACACATAAACTTTATCTCCAGAGCTGCTGTGACAGTCACTTCATGATAATTTTACAGTTTCATTTGAGAAAACTAGTCTAGATATTTTGAGGTGAACTATGCCTTTTAAAGAATAGTTCACCTAAAAACTAAGTCACCAAATCTGTCAAAGTCATGTGGATTTTAAAGGTTGCTCAGGAATGATTTAAAGGTGAACTCTAATAAAAGTTTCATTCAAATACTGATTTGAATATTTCTGTGAGCATCCTTTGAGCAGAAAATCTAGCACTCTAATCAAAGCGTGTCTGTCCTGAAGCAACCTAACGTTCATTAAACTACCAAAATCACACACGTCTAGAGTCGACAGACATCAGGATCCACTGCGGAAAGAGGAACAGGATTTTCTGTGTATCTGTCTGCACTTTTCACAAAGACTAACTAATTAACTGTGCTTTTGAAGACAAAGAACAGTTTATGCGGACGTGGCAAGCCTTGATTAGACTCTTACAAAATCACAGACAGATGGCTAATAATTTCATTACAACAACTGTAAACAAAAAGTAAAAAAAAAAATAATAATAATTTTGAAGCCACTGATTGCTTTATGTCTGGCCTTGTATTTCAAATGCCCTTCACTGTATTTATATTTGTATTGTTTTATAGAATACAGGTGACACTTGTTACTGATGGCACCAGACAATTACATAAATTCTAAATTATAAGTTTTAAAGCTCCCTCCATCTTCACTGTTCAGGCGAAAAGTAATTACTAAAAATTAAAACTTCAGTTGTTCAGCCAGACCTCAGCCCAAACAAAATAAAACCCTTACATAAAAATAATAAAATAAAATAAAATAAAATAAAATTAGCTGGAATACAAAACTACAATGAGACAGCCCTTAAATAAAATAAAACCCTTACATAATATGAAATAAAATATATAAAATAAATAAAAAAATAAATAATAAAAATTAGCTGTTGACATAGTAAGAATACAAAACTACAAAACAGTCACTAGCCCAATACAATGGGACAGCACTTAAATAAAAAATAAAAAAAATATGTTGTATATTATTAGTATTACATTTATTTAAAAAGTAATTACTGAGAAGTAATTACTTAAGTACATATTAAAATTCCTTCCAAGCCAAACTGATAGTCTCAAAAATAAATAAAATAAAATAAAATAAAATAAAATAAAATAAAATTGGACAACTGTTGACATTAGACAGTAAGAATACAAAACTACAATGGGACAGCACTTAAATAAAATCAAATAAACACTAAATAAAATAAAATAAAATAAAATATCTTCTGGTACATGTATTTTAAAAGTAATTACTAAAAAGGACTTTCAGTTCATATTAAAACTCCTTCCATCTTCAATTGTTCAGCCAAACAAAAATGTATCTTCCGGCATTACCTATTTTGAAAGTAATTATTAAGAAGGACTATCAGCAAAAATCAGCCCAAATTCACATGGACTATAATTGTGAGGTTAAAGGCAGGCATGTGCGTATAATGTGATGTCAACTCAGGCCACACAGAAAGAGGATCAACAAACAACACCTAGATCCGACTTCAGGAAGAGCTGTCATGACGAGTAGTGATCTCATGCTCATTACACACACACAAACACACAGCAGACTGACAACCACTGGATAACATCCTCTCCAAAGTCAATCCACAAAAACAAACCACCCAATAGGACAGAGAAGACAGCACAGAGAGACAGAGTGAAGTAAAAAGTGAGACATATCGATTCTTAAAAGCCTCTTTCCTCTCCATATGCACTAAATATCCTGCTACAGCAAACGAGACCAACATATGTTCAAGTAAGATCTCTCAACAAAAGAACAAAGCACTTTTCATTCAAACAAAATAGCAGCGAAACTAAAGGAGCTTTTCTTAGTCTGTAGCAAATATTGGCATTTCTTTAAATAAGATTATTTTTATGTCTCAGTTATTGATTTTAAGGCAAGGCAAGTTTATTTATATAGCACATTTCATACATGATGGTAATTCAAAGTACTGTACATAAGAAGAGTTAAAGTAATCATAAAAAAAAAATAATAGCAGTAATCACAACAATAAAAACAAAGAATGTAAGAACATTTAAAATGATTTAAAAATTGATTTAAAATGAATTAAAACAGTTAAGAATAAAAATTAGTATACATAACATAAAGTGCAATCAGTTCAGATGTAGCACAGTGCTCATTCAGGAAATGCACAACTGAACAGATGAGTTTTGAGTCTGGATTTAAATGTGGCTAATGTTTTAGCACATCTGATCTCTTCTGCCACAGGCAGCATAATAGCTAAAAACAGATTCCCCTTGTTTTGTGTGAACCCTTGATATTTCTCTTTTTTGTTGCATGGTCACATTGAAACTTTATATAAAATAAACTTTTTAATTTTAAAGGATTAGTTCACTTTCAGAACAAAAATGAACAAATAATGTACTCAACCCCATTGTCATCCAAGATGTTCATGCCTTTCTTTCTTCATTCGTAAAGAAATTATGTTTTTTGAGGAAAACATTTCAGGATTTCTCTTTATATAATGGACTTCTATGTAGGGCTGGGCGATATATTTATATCAATATTATGCGCATCTCATCAGTAAAGCCGGTTCTTTGATTAGCGGTAAATCTCCATCACCTGTTTTCAAATGGAGCGCCAGTTAATACACAGAGCCGTAGATCACTGACAAGCTACGCAATATCGGGTTCAGTTTCGCGGGTGATTCATTGGGGTAGCTTTTCAGTGATCTACGAGATTTACCGCTAATCAAAAAAAACGGCTTTACTGATGAGATATATCGCCCAGCCCTACTTCTATGGTGCCCCCCAGTTTGAACTTCCAAAATGCAGTTTAAATGCAGCGTGAAAGTGCTCTAAACGATCCCAGCCGCAGAAGAAGGGTCTTATATAGTAAAACTAGCGGTTGTTTTCAAAACAAATTGACAATTTATATACTGTTTAACCTCAAATGCTCATCTCTGCAATGCCCATGCGTAGTCTGTGTGATCCGGGTCAATATAGTTAGGGTATGTCCAAAAACTCCCACCTTGCTTTCGTCTTCAACTTCAAAATCATCCTAGATCGCTGCAGAAATACCAATCTAGTGTTTACAAAGTGAACATACAAAGAAGATCAAATGCCCTTTACAAAAAAAAGGTAAAACAGCGTTGCAGGGCGATTTTGAAGTTGGGGAAGAAAACAAGATGTGGGTTTTTGGGCATACCCTAACTGCATTGACCCGGATCACATTACGCATGTGCATCGCAGAGATGAGACAAAACGAGCATTTGAGGTTAAAAAGTATATAAATTGTCAATTTGTTTTGAAAATAACCAATCGTTTCGCTAGATAAGACCCTTCTTCATCGGCTGGGATCATTTAGAACCCTTTGAAGCTGCACTTAAATGCATTTTGGAAGTCCATTATATGAAGAGAAATCCTGAAATGTTTTCCTCAAAAAATATAATTTCTTTACAACTAAAGAAAGAAAGACATGAACATCTTGGATGACAATGGGGTGAGTACATTATCTGTACATTTTTGTTCTGAAAGTGAACTAATCCTTTAATGATTTAATTTTATGTATATGTTTTTTTTTATTATTGTTTGTGTTTAAGTTTCATTACATTATAGAAAATAGCATACAAAGCAGTTTCTAAAAAGTCAGATAAATCAAGCAAAAACTTGTGCTAGTGTGAAAAGCTTTAGCTTTACAGGAGTTTATCTTCTCACCCATAAGTTCAATAGTCACAAAACGTATATCCCATGGAAAGTGTCCAACTTCCTCTTCCTTAGGTCATTTTTCCAGGGAATCCCAGTGTCCTCTAATACGCCTTTCCACCTAATCTGCTGAGAGCCCATCTCCGAAATCTTTATAGCTGAAGCCTTTTATCACCAACTCAGGAAATTGGAACATTTCACTGAAACAGTTATCAAGTGCTTTTGCTTTCAGAACATCCATTGGCATAAGAGGCGGCACGACCTGCAGCTCCTCAAACACCCGATGAGCAAAACATCACCCGAGATGTGCACGGACTGCAAACTCCTCTACGGTCTGCCAACACTTCCCATAATCAGATCAAGAGGATATTCCTGCTGCTATCGGTATACATCTAACAGATCACTGCTTCTCAATGACTTAGAAGATAAAAAGGCCAGTCCTAAGGTGGGAGGAAAAAAAATGTAATGCAGTGTCATGATTCCTTCCCAAAACTGTTCCTTAAAGTCAGTTAAAGAAAATCTTTCCAGACCAAGTAATTAATTTGTGCTCAAACACAGATAACCTGTATTAAGCGCAACTATCAGTTATTTTCTAAAAATAAAAATGAAAATGCATATTACATATACACAGAGTGAGCATTTGAGGTTAAAAAGTATATAAATTGTATTTTTATTTTTTTATTTTTTTACAAAATAACCAATCGTTTTGCTAGGCTTATTCCTCGGCTGGGATTGTTTAGAGCCCTTTGAAGCTGCATTTAAACTGCATTTTGGAAGTTCAAACTCGGGGGCACCATAAAAGTCTACTATATGGAGAGAAATTCTGAAATGTTTTCCTCAAAAACATAATTTCTTTTTACGACTGAAGAAAGAAAGACATGGACATCTTGGATGATAAAGGGGTGAGTAAATTATCTGTACGTTTTTGTTCTGGAAGTGAACTTCTCCTCTAAAGGTTCCAAACCTGTATGAGTTTCTTTCTTCTGATGAACACAAAAGAAGATATTTTGAAGAATCTTGGTAACCAAACAATAGACAGTAGCCACTGACTTCCATAACATGCAAACAACAACAAAATACCATGAAAGTCAGTGGCCATCAACTGTTTGGTTAGTAGGTAATGATGAAAGAATGTTTGTTTTTGGGTGAACTATCAATTTAAAATATAATTCAGCTAATGTTATTTGTCATGAATATATAATATATTTTTGTTGCATCCTTTCATTTTGAAAAAGAAAAATGAAACTAAATAGATGTTGTTTTATACATACAAGTTATATACATACACACCACTGTTCAAACATTTGGGATCAGTAACATTAATTTTTTTTATGTATTTTCTGCTCATTAAAGCTGCATTTAATTGTTTAAAAATACAGAAAAAACAGTAATATTGCAAAATATTACTATTACTTTAAAATAGAATTTATTCCTGTGATGCGAAGCTGAATTTTCAGCATCATCTTTAGTGTCACATGATCATTCAGAAATCATTCTAATATGCTGATTTACTATCATATATATATATATATATGGAACCTGTGATTTTTTTTTCAGGATTCTTTGATAAAAAGTTCAAAAGAACAGCATTTATTTAAAATATAAATATTTTCTAACAATATACACTACTGTTCAAAAGTTTGGGGTCAGTAAATTTTTATTCCTTCTTTTTTTTAAAGATTATTACTTTTATTCAGCAAGGATGTGTTAAATTGTTTAAAAAAACCAGCAAAGATTTATATTGTTAGAAAAGATTTTGAATAAATGCTGTTCTTTTTAACTTTTTATTCATAAAATAATCCTGAAAAAAGTATCACAGGTTCCAAAAAAAAATTTGGTAGCACAACTGTTGCCAACATTGATAATTCTAATAATAAATCAGCATATTAGAATGATTTATGAAGGATCATTTCATTAGTAATGGTGGTCGATGAAAATTCAGCTTTGCAACACAGAAAAAAAAAGAAAAAAAAAAAAATATATATATATATATATATAATTATTTTATATTGTAATAACATTTTGCATAATTGTTTTTTTTCTGTCTTTTTTGTCAAATAAATGCAGTCTTGACACACACACACACACACACACACACATACATATTAGTTACAATGTAAGCCTTTACTGTCACTTCTGATCAATTTGATGTATCCTTGCTGAACTTATATAAAAAAAAGAGCATGATGGAGGCGCAGACAGCATGGTTTTGAAAATGAGTGACAAGTGTCAGTTTATATGACAGATTTTGCTCTTCATTCAAGCTGAACACAAAGAAACTCATGGATTCTTAGTCTATTTGATATTTTCAGTAGCTAGAGCTTTCTAATGCCGTGTGTGTGTCACTACAAAACAATTGCAAATTGAATTCAGGCAAGTCAGTCCTTTGCTCTCTCAAAACACTCTAAATTCTTATTGTAGTGCTCAAATGCACATTAACTCAACAGAAACATACAGTACATACAGATGTGTAGTAGAAACACAAGCGGTGTCAAAAAAGCAGTATAATGGTTTTTTCGTGGTGCTAGAGATTAAATTAGTTTGGTCACGTTCAGTCACTCAGTAACAAAACCCTTCATGTCCTCTCATCACTACAGTGACCAGAGAGAGTGCCTTTCGAGGTCCAATCTCCCATCATCTGTGCAGAGAGTGTATCAAATCAGTTTTATTCCCTCCTTCTGTTTGTCTCTTGTTCTGCCCATCTCTTCCTCTCTTTTATACTAGGTGTTATATTGGTGTGGCTTTATTATTATAGTCGCTCTTATCTGTTTATCACCTACGTCTTTACTTTTGTCATTCTGCTGTACCTGTCTGTCTTTGATGCCGTGTCTCGATGCTCGCTGGGAGCTGGTGTGGCGTCAAGCTTTGTGATCTCCAGCTCTCTTCGTTTTTACTTTGACTGTTGATCTATTTATTTTTATTTCTTAGTAACACCCTCTTTCTACCTTCAGAAATGTTGTCTGAGTTTGATTTTGTCTCCTAGCTGGAGAGTATGGATGGTGTTATGACCAAAATCGTATATCATGGTACAGTGCGAGTAATTTTATATCACAATATGGTCATTTTTACTGGAATTTCAACAAAGCAGTGGCATTTTATGATATTTGATGGTTGATATACATTATACTATTATAGTTTTGAATATTTTGAATTAGTTTAGATTTTCTGTTTTCTTTTTAAATTAGACGTTGTAGTAATTTTGTTTTGTGATTTTTTTTTTGTGTCTATATAGTTTTAATTCATTTTATTTCAGTTTTAGTTCTTTTAGAACTTTACGTTAAACCAAAATAATTATGAAATTATGCCTAGCTAAACAACTGGATAAAATAAATTGAGTACATTTTAGGAACATACTGTGTCGTTCAAAAGTTTGGGATCAGTAAGATTTTTTTTTATGTTTTTTAAAGAAGTCTCTTATATGCTCATCAAAATTCCATTTATTTGATCAAAAATACAGAAAAAGAAGCAATATTATGAAATATTATTGAAATGTAAAAAAAAAAAACCTATTTTAATATACTTTAAAATAATAATTTATTTATAATAATAATTTATAATTTATTTCTGTGATGCAAAGCTAAATTTTCATCAGCCATTACTCCAGTCTTCAGTGTCCTTCAGTGCAATCCTTCAGAAATCATTCTAATATGCTGATTTATTATCAATGTTGAAAAGAGTTGTGATGCTTAATATTTTGTTGGAACCTGTGATACTTTTTTCAGGATTCTTTAATAAATAAAAAGTAAAAAAGCATTTATTTAAAATTATTATTTATAATTTACCATGTAAAAGTTTGATTTAAATAAATTATTGATTTTATTCAATCAGAATGTGTTAAAATGATAAGAAGTGATAGCAAAGACTTACATCATTATAAAAGATTTCTATTTTGAATAAATGATGTTCTTTTTAACTTTTTATCCATCAAAGAATCCTAAAAAAAAAGAATCGCAGGCTCCAAAAAATATTAAGCAGCACAACTGTTTCCAACACTGATAATAAAAGTAATAAATCAGCATATTACATTAATGTTCGCTGGCCACAAAAGTGAGTGAAAATGTCCAAATTGGGCCCAAAGTGTCAATATTTTGTGTGGCCACCATTATTTTCCAGCACTTCCTTAACCCTCTTGGGCATGGAGTTCACCAGAGCTTCACAGGTTGCCACTGAAGTCCTCTTTCACTCCTCCATGACCACATCACAGAGCTGATGGGTGTTAAAGACCTTGCACTCCTCCAATTTCGTTTGAGGATGCCCCACAGATGCTCAATAGGGTTTAGGTCTGGAGACATGCTTGGCCAGTCCATCACCTTTACCCTCAGCTTCTTTAGCAAGGCAGTGGTTGTCTTGGAGGTGTGTTTGGGGTCATTATCATGCTGGAATACCTGCCCTGCAGCCATCTGCTCTGCTTCAGTATGTCACAGTACATGTTTGCATTCATGGTTCCCTCAAATAACTGTAGCTCCCCAGTGCCGGCAGCACTCATGCAGCCCCAGACCATGATACTCCCAGCACCATGCTTGACTGTAGGCAAGACACACTTGTCTTTGTACTCACCTGGTTGCCACCACATACGCCTGACACCATCTGAACCGAATAAGTTTATCTTCGTCTCATTAGACCCCAGGACATGGTTCCAGTGATCCATGGTCTTAGTCTACTTGTCTTCAGCAAACTGTTTGCGGGCTTTCTTGAGCATCATCTTTAGAAGAGGCTTCCTTCTGGGTTGACAGCCATGCAGACCAATTTGATGTAGTGTGCGTTGTATGGTCTGAGCACCGACAGGCTGACCCCCCACCCCTTTAACCTCTGCAGCAATGCTGGCAGCACTCATATGTCTATTTCTGGATATGACGCTGAGCATGTGCACTCAACCTCTTTGGTTGACCATTGCCAGGCCTGTTCTGAGTGGAACCTGTCCTGTTAAACTGCTGTATGGTCTTGGCCACCATGCTGCAGCTCACTTTCAGGGTCTTGGCAATCTTCTTATAGCTTACGCCATCTTTATGTAGAGCAACAATTCTTTTTTTTCCATGAGGTGCCATGTTGAACTTCCAGTGACCAGTATGAGAGAGTGAGAGCGATAACATCAAATTGAACACACCTGCACCCCATTCACACCTGAGACCTTGTAACACTAACGAGTCACATGACACCAGGGAGAGAAAATGGCCCAATTTGGACATTTTCACTTACATTAATGGCTGTGTGTTTTCAATAATGTAAAAAGTGAAAAGGCGAAGCTGATTGGCTGGTCCTTGTCACATGACTGGTGAACTTGCTGCGGCTTAGACATGCCTGGAAAAAACAAGGATGTCGCAGCGCATGAGCACAGCAACCACCTTACTTCTATAATGATCAAGCTTGCCTGCATTTGAAATAACGAGTTTGAGCGCGCAAAAGGTGACGTGAACGGCCCCTTAGTAGGCCATATACAGCGGGCAGCTCACTAGCACTGAACAGATCCTTTCCAAAAGCAGCTCAGTGTAATTACGTCCAGTGTATTTTTTAAATAACAGCCCGTCGCTTTATTCTGATGGCATGAGGCTTGAGAAACGGTTCCTCCTCCCTCTCAATTAGACAGAGAAGACTGACTCCGCTCTCAAAGTGCACCTGCAGGCTGACTTTAATGGCTCACCTAGCAGCAGATATCCAGCGGAGTTTAATTACAGTGACAGGATGAAATAGGTGGAGTTGATATCCAGCTCGTCTTTTGAGATGGAGACCCAGATTTCTCTATCCACTTCTAAATGGTACATACATACTCTGAGACGTGTTCAAAGTACAGGCAAAACAACAAGAAAGATATATAGGCACAGAGAAAGAGAGCCGACATGGACAGGAGCCAAAGAAAGTGGATCTGTTCCAACCCCTAGTGCACTATCAATCTCAATGAAGTCACCTACCTTCTAAGAAGTGTCTACTTTGAAGCCGTAGCTTGGAAAAATAAAAGCTACTCATTATATCAAGTAGCTCGACTAGTCAAAGCTCCCTTGTGAAAAATGATCTAGCTATACGATAAACAAAAAAACAGCTATGTGAAAATAAACAAATAAGGTGGACGAAGTACACAAATCAAGAACTTAAGTGAAAGTACAGATACCCTATTGAATACAGTCAAATTTTAGGTACACATTTTCAATTTTACTTAAATAAAACTACAAAAATACTTTATTTTTTATGTAAATAAGTTTTAAAATAAATGAGGAATATGTTTTATGAAATGTAATAGAGTAAAAAGTGCGAAAATATGCTTGAGATTGTAGTGACGTTAAAGTTTCCTAAAATAAAATTACAATAAAGGTACTTGTACAGTAACAAATGTAGTACAGCAAAGATGTAAACATGCTTACTGTGCACTATTATTAAATAAAGTTTAATACTGCAGATAATATTTATACTAAACACTAAATTGCACTACATTTTTCATTTTGGTACAAAAAAAATAAGCATAAAATGCCACATTTGAGAATAATTTATTTGAATCATTTCATTAAAATAAATCATTTAAACAAACAAAGTCCCTAAAACCAAATTATATTTCCCCAAAATATTCTATACATTTTCATCATCCTAAAGTGCGTTTGATTATTGCCTCAGCTCATTTTGTTAAAGGCTGTGTGTGCAAAACAGTTATGTAATGTGTTGTGCAACACTGCTACTTGTTGGAAAAAATAGCTTGGTACTGGTAAAGCTTGAATGCTTTGACAGCTACTGACACACAGCTGAAAGATGTGCATTTACGTCAGTAGCATCCTCATGTGAAGTTAAAACCCAACGTTGCTTCTAAGTGAAGCATAATAAACAAAATGACACCTAACTGACTGATTTGAAACACTGTAAACAGTCAACAACTCTATTAAAGCACATCCCACAAATAGCACACAAATACACAAGCTATAACAGTCACAGCTGCAATAATCAGATGTTAGTATGATGCTAAGCTAATTTATAATACTCTAAAAGCCTTTTCACATAACTTTCATCAAGTTTTCCCATTGTATGAATTTATGACAGCTAGAGAGTTACCTCCAACGCTGGCTGTCCGCCATGCAAGCTATTTCTAAACTATTTCAGCATTGATCCCATTTGCTTCTGACCTGTCATTCTTTACAACGACGTCTCCAAATTTGGCCATAAGTATGTGGCTGTCACACACAATTTTGCCTCACTAATGCTGTTTTTTAGACAAAGTGGTGAAACAAAGTTTTGAAACTGTCAAACTCCATGAAGAAATCTTGAATGCCTTATACTTTCCTTTTATTCATCTGTATTTATATTGTTTGTTTTATTTTGAATATGTTCATATCCTTTGTTTGCTGTCATCTGACCTCTGTTAGGCTTTCCTTGTCTGTAACATGTAATTGTCAGCATTAGTATGTCGCATAGCTTTAATAACAAAATCTATATAAATAAATAAGTAAAAAGATGACAGCTCCTTTTTTCCTTTCTTTGATGCATCAAAGCTATTGGCAGGTCTTTTTTGTGCACAATTCCCACTTTGTTGCTTCCCAGAAAAACTGCCCTTTTGTGGAACTCCAACATTTTGAAAGATGGTGCACAATGTTTGCGGTGAAGACCAGTCAGAAATCACGTGTAAGAAATTCAAAAAAGAAGATGTAGATGAGTTTGTTTCTTCATGAACAGATTTGGAGAAATTTAGCATTACATCACTTGCTCACCAATGGATCCTCTGCAGTGAATGGGTGCCGTCAGAAAGAAAGTCCAAACAGCTGATAAAAGCATCACAATCATCCAGCCCGTCATTTAATGTCCTATGAAGCAAAAAGCTATAGATATGTAAGAAACAAATCCATCATTAAAGGTGCTTACTACAACTGTTTGTTTGGGTATTGGTTTAAATTTTCAACAGTGTTTCTCAGAAATCATTTATTGCACCTTTAGGGCATTTCAACTTTAAACCATAACTTCTGGCCAAAATATGAATCCTTAATCCAAAGTAATGGTTCCTCCCTGTTGTCCTCTCACCTCAAAATCCACATAGATATTTGTTTAGAACTTTTATGGACTATAAACACTGTTTGATCTGTCATCCCGATTCAGGCAAGTCAACTTTGTAAAGTGAAAGCAACTCGTTGACTGCATGTTCTGTGAGTTTTGTGCATGTAGTGAGACGCGTTTTTGTAAGCCTGTTTTCACTCAAGCTGGAGTTTTCCCTTCAAAATAAAAGCTTAAAAGTGCAGTATGAATTGCTGACAGCTGCTGGTTTAAATGGGTAACATTACTGCAGTCCAAATTCAAAATCTTTTTCAAGTGTAGAAATTAGGAAAGAAGTATTGCAATTTCCCTGCTGTAAAGCAAAAATAATATAAATAATATATATATAAGTATTATTTTTCATTTATTTTACAGTGCAATTGTTTTAAAATATATGGCTAATTGGCTATTACTGCAGTGGTTTTCCAAACCCTGGGTCACAAGACTTAAAAAATGGGTCGCCAGGATGATCTGAGGAAATTCTATAGCCTATATGTGTGTATGTATGTGTGTGCAAAGTTCAAGATCTGAGGAGGAAGTGGGAACTGGCAAAATTAATTTTAATAACTAAATAAACATAAACAACAAAATGAAAGTAAGCGGCAGCTGCCTCACGCGGAATCCAACGTGTAATTTGCGCTCTGTTTTGCAGTGTTGAACATTGTAGCCAATCACAGACATATCTGTTGATTTCTGAAACACAATGGCCAATCAGTTAGTCAATGGCATCAGAATCCACTCGCCAAATTTTTGTTCAGTCCTGAGTTCTGGAAACTTGCGGATCCTCACTTATAACCAAGTCTAGATGCAATGTAAGAGATTTCATTGTGCTGTGTAACAAGATTCATGGATCATAGCAGAATTTTCTGAGATCGTGATAAACTGAAATGAGTGTCCACATTATAGTGATTAAGCTTTGCGCGCTTTCCCGTCTATATATATTCCATTCAGAATTTGAATACAAGATGTTTTTGATGCTGCTCAGAGGACCAAAATGGCATATTTGCTGCAGGAGTTTCAGGAGTGATGCATATGTTCTCAAATAAACGGGGAATTCGGTCGAAATCTCCTTTTCTTTCTTTCTTTCTTTCTTTCTATATATATATTATTTACATATACAGGTTGCGTCAATTTAAAAAGGAAAAAATAGGGTCGCTCTTAAAAAAGTTTGAAAACCACTGTATTACTGTCATAGGAATAACAATAATATAAAATTCTTCTTATTATTATTATTATATTATATATTGTTTGGCTATTAAAACACCAGTGTGAATGTAATTTAAACTGATTTTTTTTTTTAGTTAAGAACATGGGATGAAGCTCTTAATTTTGAACTCTCAAAGTTAGAATAATTTAATTTTAAAATGTGCAAAATTTGCATTTTTGTACCATGGACTTCATATTGCGATATTATCGTATCATGAGGTTTTGACATTGTCACATCCTTGTTAACCCCCAGAGGTCGAAGGTGGCGCTGGCGACGCCACTTGCATATTTTCTAGATGACAGCAAAAAGAACTTAAACTGCTCCGTCAATTTTGAATGGAGACATAAAAGTAATACATCACCTGAATCTGTAAAGGGTCTACTTTTATTTGTGTACACTCACCACCTTCACAAAACTTTGTGCTGTTTTTAAATAAAGAAAATATACAGAAAATATACATTGCCTTTTTTAAGTGACTTTTTTTTTTTTTTCACTAACCACGCATAAACGTTGTTTTCTCGAAAGCACAAACATGTACACTCATGTTGCTTGCATATTATTGTAGCCCAGTTTGTGCTGATTACAATATAAACTGACTTCAGCCACGAATATGTTTTTAAGATACTGAAAAATGCACAAATGTCAAGGCATGTCAAAACTTCTTCAGGGCCCAAAAACACCCTCAGACCCCAGAGGGTTAACTGATGGACTGGAGTCACACAAATTACTTGAGGATTATTGTGATGTTTTTATCAGCAGTTTGGACTCTTATTTTGACGGCACCCATTCGCTGGTGAGCAAGTGATGCAACATTTCTCCAAATCTGTTCAAACAAAGAAACAAACTCATCTACATTTTAGATGGTCTGACATGAACGGCCTGGGTGAACTATTTCTTTAAGAAACACAGCAAGTTCATCTAGGATTGGTTTGGACCAAGTTTTCAAGATGCAACATTGCTTGACAACCACAAATGTCATTCAGTAATACTATGCGTACACCAGACACACAAGACAACACGCCAAACCTAAACGACTCCCATTATAATTAATGAAGCTGTCTACACTGGAAGTACCCGTCTGCGACACAGTTTTCAGACTGCTGTAAGAAATTGCATCATGGATATTCTGTGGCATAAAGAGTATGGCAGAATTTCAGCCGCCGCACGTTATGCACAATTTTACCACCCAGCCCTGCACATAACATCCTCACTGTGCTCTTCAAATCATACAAAAATCCATAACAATAAACGCTGCATGAACAGACAAGGATATCTGAAAATGTCAACTATAGACGCCCACCAATCTTTTATCCTCAACCGCTAATCTGAACAGTCTGACAATAGCCACAATTTATTTGCCTCTATTTCCACTCAGCCTCGCGGCATTTCCAGCAACGTTTGGAGATTTTTATTACGGTTGTCAGTTTGTCTTTGGCAGACGTGACGGTATAATTCATACATCATCAGACGCTCCGTTTGGAGAGCTGTATCTGGCTGCTTCAGTAATGAAGGTGTGCAGAGAAGACGCGGAGACCGATTTGCGGGACGCTGCCACACAGAGATAGAGATACAATTATCTCTCTGACTTCGCTCAGAGCGTAAACGCTGGGCTGTAACATCCCATTTCACCAACTCCAGGAATGAAATTGAAAGTTATGGTGCTAGAGAAAAGGTGTGAGGTTTATTTTGCAAAAGTGCTAAATAAAATCTCTCATGTTAGTGACAGGATATGAATGATGGACAGAACTTAAGAGTCTCACCCTCGGTGTTTTGAGCCAAGATTTTGGTGGTGATAACAAACAAGCCAATCGCCAACCCCAGACAGCCCGATCGCCACCAGCGCCTCCTCATCTTCAGTTACTGCCTACTGCCAACCCACCTGTGGAAAAACAAAGAGATGTTTGCATTTCAAAGCCCAAAAGACCTATATATATCTGTTAACCATGCAGCACTTGACAAACTAACAGAACTATTAAAAGATACAATACATAGAAAACTTTGGTGTAATGCTGCATCTATACTTATTGCTTGCTTTCTACATATCAGTATCATATATATTGGTCAAATACTTCATCTAAGACTTTATCCTTGACACCAGTGGATGCTTGATGCTCAACACACACATTCTTCTGTGCAAGTCAATACATTTCTCATGGCAACGACTTGAGTACAGTTTCAGTCAAAATCAGATAAGTCAGTTAAGCTGGCATGTGGATATTGGGTCAAAGTTTCCGGCACAGTAACCGATGAGTGCACACACTGAATAACACTTGCTAATCCCAAAATGCAAGTTACACAGCAAAACAAAAGTAGAAAAGATAGATAGCAAGAAATACAGTTAGAACTATGAGCAATTTTGTCCCTGTTGATTTATAAAAAAAAAAAATAATAATAATAATAAAAAAAAAACCTTTGTATTCAATTTGTTTACTTACAAGGTCTTAGAAGTGGATAATACATGCAGAATTATATCATTTTTGACATTTTTTAAAAGTCCCCTGTCTTGCACAGGGTAGTTTCATAACTAGCATTTAATGAATTCTAAAATAAGTAAATAATTCGAACATTCTCTTTAAATGACTCTTGTTTCCAAGTACACATACTTTAGAAATTATTGGTTGTAGTTGAAATTATGCCAGATTTGAGGAAACATCATAATTTATATAAAATAAAATGTATTTAGAAAAAAAAAACTCTGAAACACATAGATCTCATCTTGTCTACTTACAAGGTCTTAAAAGTGAATGATAATTCTAAAAATTCATTTTTGAAATTTTTTATAGTCCCCTGTCTTTAGACTAGTTTCATAACTAGCATTTAATGAATTCTAAAATAAATAAATACAATTACATTTTGCATAATTTGAACATTCTCTTCAAATGACTGATGTCTCTATACTTTAGAAAGAAGAAAAATTAAAGAAAATTATTAATTGTATTTGAAAAAATGCAGATTTGAGGGACCATCATAATTTGTATAAAAGGAAATGTGTGTGTATATTAGGCTTGGGCGGTATCCAAATTTTGATACCGTCAAACCTCCTCCATATTTTACCTCGGTATACGGTATTACCGTGAATAAAAAAAAAAAAATGACCTAAGGCTCAGACAGCGTCACCAAACTGTTGGCTTGTGCCTAAACCGTTCAGAAACTGAATACCAAACACTAATACTGAAACAATAACAAAATAACATGCTCAACAATATTAACAACTTTTATTAGCAACAAATAGCAGTTTAAAAAAAGTGCAAATACAACAGTCAAACAGAATTAAATTAACAAAAACATCCAGAACAGTTTTCGCGCAGAGACGTGTAGGGTTGTGACGGTGGCAGATTTTACCACCGCTGTGGTTATGGACCAACTACCGTCGGTAGTGCGGTGTTCTTTATATATATATATATAGGCCTATATATATATATATATATATATATATATATATATATATATATACATATATATATACACACACACACACACACACACACACAGTTTTGAAACATACAAAATGAGGCTCAAAAAGTAACAAAGGTGCGTGTATTATTGCAGTCAGTGAACAAACAGCCTACAAAACAGTAAAATAATGATAGGGCCTAATATAAATTATATAGGAAGTAGCCAAAATAAGAATGGTAAATATTAAACAAACATTCGTGTCATAAATTCGTAACAACTTCACCCAGCCCTTGTTCGACGGCTCATCAAAATTACCGACCGAGAACGACTGGAGTCCGTGTCTCTTCCTCATTACACTGTTGCATCAATTACAATTGCTCAGTTTTGTTTTTAATAGGAACAGGGTTATTTTTCGTTTCGGTTCTTCATAAAGTTAATTTAGAAATATGTTTGGAATATTTTTTGTTTGTTAAATTAAAGCTTTTGTTAATTTAATTTACATTAATGAACCAGCGGCCAGCAACAGGCGGTGAGATGATTATTTTTGATGCAATTTGCATTCTAAAATCATCTCGACTTGCCTAAAATAGCTAAAATCTTAAAGAAAATTTAAATGTTATTTTAAATGTTAAACTTACATAAATGCGTGCTATTATGTGTATACAGTCGTTTGTTGGAGAGTGGAAGCTAAATGCGCTTTGCATTAGCCTACATGAGGCGCCAGCGCGATCACTTGCAAAAAAAATGAAAATAGGCACATGCCATAATCTTTGCTCATAAAGCTAAGCATATATAGTATATCATCCGGAACTGTAAAGGGTCTAATTTTATTTGCATGCACTCACAATATAAAAAAAAATCTTGTGCTTTTGTAAAAATAAAGAAAACAAACAATACTCATCAATACTTATCTTCCAATCAGGATAAATATATCGAGAAAAAAAAAACGTAAAAAAAATTAAATCGAAAACATTTTTTTTTATTTTATTGATATTTTATAAAAACCGTAGAGCCGCATTTCTCTCCAGTGAGCAGATGGCGAGTCAGGATCGTCAACTTAATCTTTGCCACACTGGCTCACTAGTTTACAATAGTTTATGAACAATTCATTTAAGTATCTCCTTATTTCCCTCCGACACATTGATAGTAGCCTAATAGTTTTTTTCCGGAACTTTGCCAGCTTTGGTCTATTGCGTGTGTTTGAACGCAGATCTCTTCCTGCTGCCGACGGGGGGGACACTAAACGCTGCCACGGCATAATGAATGCTGCAGAATCACTGTATTTTATGCTTGTTATAGATTGTGTGACGTCAAGTACATTACCGCCGGTGGCAACCGACGACCGCGGTGGCGCGGTTGTCAGTGCGACCGTCACAGCCCTACTCGTTCGTATTTACCGCCTCTCCCTTCTCGTTCGGCCGAAATACTGCCAAACTGCAGAAGTTGTGTTCTTTTTCGAGACCAGGTCACTTGGTGCGCGACTCGCCATCTTTCCCCTTCTCTCTCTTTCTCCTCCACGCTGTCACGTGATGACAATCACGCATACGCATTTTCAGTCATTTTTTATGACGGTATAACAGTATTGAAACTGATACCGTTGCTATTTTTAGATCCCGCGGTATACCATATTACCGTATTACCGCCCAAGCCTAGTGTATATATATATATATATATATATATATATACACACATATACACACACACAAAACATATACATATAAATTTACATAATCATAGATAAAGCTAAAAAGTACTTATTTCTATTAGGTAATTTCATATTTTAGTCTAGGGTATATAACAATAAAAAATCTAAAAGCATCTAAAAAGCAGCAAAAACATTATTTCTGCTGCTTTTCAGATGTCTCTAGATCTGTCAAAAAATGTAAAAATGTTTTATATAACAATAAATTAATTAATTAATTAAAGTACAATGGTACAAATAAAATGTTATAAATCATTTGAAAAAAAAAAATTCTATCTATCTGATACAATTTTTTCACTATTTGGACCCTTCGTGTGTGTACTGGAAAACAACTGTCATTATAAAGCCATTCTCAGAAATACGGATTTAATCTACTTTGCTTTGTACGTTTTTGATGCGCAAGGACAGATATTACTTGACTTTGTACAAATATACGCATGGGATTACAGCATTCATTTGTGGATGTGTGTGTGTCCCATCGTGAGGCTGGCTGTCTTGACGGTTGCTGCCTACACGCAGGGGTTGATGTAGAGATAAACTTAAAAAACAAGTGTCTCCATTTGATCTGTCACCTGTATTCATACTCACAATCTCTACGATGTGCCTGCGGCAGGCGTATAAGCCACTGAACGGCTTTAAAACCATCTGCTGATGTGCGTCAACACAGTCATCTAAATACAACATCAGACCACGTCGCCGCCACTGTCAGATTCTCTATTCCCAAAAGAGCGCGCAAGCAAGTCTCTGGAGCCTGATGGGTGAAAATGATAGTTCCCACTTTAACATTTCCACAGAGTGCTCAACAACGGTGACAATACACAACAAGAAGGGCTAGGGAAACATAAGAACTTGCTAACGCTGTCTTTCGTGTTCTCCGCTTTGATGTGGAGGTTTGAGGAGCGTAAGCAAGGTCCAAAATTAACTTTCCGCCAATGACGGATGAGCTGAAAGAATTTTACAGCCGTAAATATTTCTTACTGACCATGAAAGTGTAGTTTTGCATTGCAATTCCAAAAAATGGCTACATATGTTGGTGCACTTTCTGAACAAAATGTAAGCGGTGCTGGCCAGTGCCAGTGAAACATTCGACCTCACACATACAGTTGACGTCAAAAGTTTACATACACCTTGCAGAATCTGTAAAATGTTAATTATTTTATCAAAATAAGAGGGATCATTGCATTGTGTTTTCTTCTGAAGCATCAGTGAGTGTTTGAACCTTCTGTAAAAGTTGCATATGAGTCCCTCAGTTGTCCTCAGTGTGAAAAGATGGATCTCAAAATCATACAGTCATTGTTGGACAAGGGTTAAAATACACAGAAATGCTGAAAAAAAAAAAGATTTGTGCTATTTGAAGGATTTTTCTGAGGAACAGCAGGGAGTGTAACAGTTCAGGCAAACAAGGGACTCAAGAACAACTATCACTAAACAAAAAAAAAATTACTCAACCAAACTTGCTTGTGTGGAACTTACATCAAGCCTGACAGATGTCTTTTTCAAACAGTGGATGAGTAGTTCACCCCTATATCTTATATATTGCAAAAGGCTGTGTTGACAAATAAGTCTTAGTGCACTTGTGAGTATTTGAGATCAAGCAAGAAAAAAAGACTCACTGGCAAAACCCAACTTCCATTGTTGTTTCTGCTGTGATCTAGCTAAACAATGCTGTGCTGCTTGCACATGAATTGTGAATACTGCAACTTTCCATGGCCACTGAAATGAACATGCATTGCTTACATGTTGCAGATACAAGCTAGACCTCTGAAATAGGATTTTAAGAATAAACTCTATTCCAAACAGCTATCTAGACACACAATCACACATCTAAAACAGTTTTTGCATTTGTGAAAGCACACTCTCAGAAGCAGGTATATAGTTCAGTCACAGAGGACATCGCTCTGCCTTTCTTCTCTATAACAAATGATTCATCATTTGCTCTCAACATGCATTTTTCCTCCACTACCTCTGTCCTTTAATCAAAGTATAATACACAGTCTAAAGCTCAGAGTCCTTTCTAAGCCTCATTAACAGTCATGGCAACAGACGCCACTTTCCCCGGCTGCTATCTGGACCCTTAAGACATGCTGGAATCTGTCTATACATCACAAACTTTCCTCTATATTTATTCCCTTCACTTTCTACGCCTCACACGTGGATCTATGAGAATGACGGACAGTTGCAGCGTGAAACAGCTGTGGTGATGGTTTCATTACGGAATTGTCACGGAATGACACGCATTACAACCCACAGAAACCAACCGAGAAACAGACACGCTGTAGTGGAGATAGTAGAGAAATAATTCTTTAAAAAAACACTACACTCATTAAAAGGGGGTTGCACTGACTGATAAAATGTGTAGCTTGAAGGCAATGTACTACAAGTCACTTTGGATAAATGCATCTGCTAAATGCAAAAATGTAAATGTATATTCTGCCCTTATTTCTACACTATAAAAAGCAACATAGGCCCACTAGAAATACATGTCTCTATATACATTTCTGCAAAACTTAAAAATCATTGCAGTTTCTAGTTGAATAGAACACTAGAGGTAGTAAATCTCAGAGAACGTTTATCCCTTTTCAAGCAAGTATGATTTACTTTAGAGTTTTGATTAATAAAGCCTATGTTCACACAATTACTTGCAGAACAATATGTTATGACTTCAAAACAATTTTAACACCCTGCACGATTTGAAAACTGATACTTTTGAACGATGTCGGCACATATACAGCTTCATATGCACAATTTTTTTAATTCAGCAGGTTTTCTTGGTAGCTCATGCGATAGAGCATTGCGCTTGAATGATGAACAGCTCCGGTATGAACCCTGTGAAACGTCAAATAAAAAACAGCTCAAATCCACATAAAGACAGTAAAAATAGCACGGTTGCATCAACAAATGCATTTAGTGATAGTTGTTCGTTAAACAGCCTGTCGTTCTTCAGAAAAAATCTTCAGGTCCTACAAATTCTTTTATTTTTCTGTGTAATTAAACCCTTTCCAACAAATGATTATGATTTTGAGATCCATCTTTTCACAAGAAAACATATTGCATTAAGAGCCGGGGGCGTTAAACTTTTTTTAATTTTATGATCAGGGTAAATTTAACTTAAATTTAAATTAAATTAAACTTAATAAAAGCGCCATAAAAATGCAGTAATACGTGTCTGTACCAACATAATACAAACGTGCCATGGTCACGTATTGAAAGTGTGTTTTACCGCCACTCCCTGGACATTGAAACATAACATAATTACGGTGTTGCAAAAATGGTTAGTAAAAAAAAAAAAAAAAGGATTTTTCAACGTTGTAAAAACAAAGATTTAGTTAGTAGTATGTTTTTAAAAAAATACAGTTTTGTACTTCAAAATTCAGGTTTATATCAACGTGTTAATTGCTATTTCTATGTTTTTCGGCGTATAATAAACAACTAAATAAATACATTTAATATTAATTACTTAATGCCAGAAATGCCAAAATATGTGGAGAGACAGAGCACTGTTTAAATGAACATCAGATGACAAAATATGAAATGCATATCAGATTTAAAACCACATTTGAAAGTAATCCAAATTGGATGGCCAAAAAATTGGGTCTCATAAACGTTTTTGTATACTTGCATGCCAAATTCGTCCAATCTATGCCAGATTGGACGTGGAGGAAAAAAACAGCAGTGGTTGACAGCATAATGCTGCCTTAGATTGACAACATTCCAGTTTTCAAGGCTGAAGGTGCTCAATAAGTCAAATAGGAAGCAAAAATGCTGTTCTCTGCTACACTTTCCTATAAAATAGAGAGTTTGTATGTGTGTGCATATAAAAATATTCTGTATGCATGTTATTTTTTTGTTATGCATGTTAAGATAAAATATCTGTAACTAAATAAAAAATTTGAACCTCATTTTCCAACCAGATAAGTTAACTATCATGAATGAACTATTTCTTGATATATATATGGGCCATTTTACACATTTGGTTCAAAGTCAAAGTTGGAAACGTCTTGAAAAAAAAGTATTTTTCCACAAATTTTGAATGTATGCAAATTGTATAATATCCAAGGTACACATTTCTAGAAATTGTGCAGTTTAACAATATTTCGAAGCGTGATTCATGAGACAAAGTTGACAATTTTAGATACTTTTGAACCTCAAAGATGCTAATTAGCAAATTGTTACCTAGTACAGTTGTACACATAAAAACTAAATGTTATGAAATAACTCCCAAAAAAGTGTTTAATTATAGAAAAAAGGGTGTCTTTAAAGCTACACACAGATTTTTCATACTTTTGAACAAATTTACCTCAAAATGATGGGGCCTATCTACTCACCATGCAGTTATGAGGGAGAGTGACACACATTTTACTGATCATAAATGTAGGAGTGCAGCTAAAATCAGTATTAGCCAATGGACTCAAACATATGTTTTGGTAGTAACATGAAAAAGTGGGACACATTTTTTACGTAATATATAAAATATAAAATAAATAATTTTTTGAATTTCACTTTAAAAAAACAGATTTTAAGAACAACAATGGAATTAAATGCAAATATTATTTCAGTATCATTTTCATAAGTTCAAATTTAATGGCTAAGGTTCAGGACAGCCACCTCACAATTGCAAGTACCCACTAAATGATGATTTTATATATATTATATATATATAATATATATTTATTGTGGGTTTTATTAACAATAAAATGATCTTAGTAAACACCTAAGATTTGAATACTTAAATGCTTTTTAAATGTGTTTTCTGGTTGTGGGACAGCAGTTTGCACAAATTCTGTAGAACGGAACGCATACATGAATTACACAAAACTGAATGCAAAAGCTGTTTTGTTGCTGAATATCCTGTTTCCTGTTTCTTTTAGGAAAACAAAATAGGAAATACTTTTGATCTAAAGCATGAATTGTAGAGAGACCATTTGACTAATACTATGATCTGAAATGTGTGATTCACATGCTATTTGAAAGAATAGTCAATAGTAGTTAAAATGCAGTGTATATAGTGAAGTATTCGATACACAGTACTCTAGTGTTCCATTCCGAATGAAGCCAGTGAAGCACTCTTAGGCAGACGGAGATCATTCACATTTCATTCACGAGTGTGTTTTCTATTAAGCAGCTGATCTACACTACACTCAGCCCTCATGACTGCATTTGCTCTGTTTAGCTACATATTTAAAACAACACAGGGACTGAATAATCTCATGTCATCTTGAGAGCAGATTGAAACCTGCAGCCCGTCCTGCTGCTTGAGTAACAGCGAGCGCTGCAAGTTTGATCAGCCCTTAAATGCATCATTATTGTGCTGCCTGTAATGTTCTGTTATACCAACAACACTCTTCAAATTCTCTGTCTGTGTTTCTTAAGATGAGCACAGATGGCTGGGCAGGGTTTTATTATCAAGGGTCTATGCATCTTTCACAGTAACATTTGATATCAAAGTACAAAGCTGCTGGATTTCCGGCAGGATCCAAAGACCTCTGAACAAGCTGCCTCCTGCTGTCAAAATTACCCAGCAGACATGAAGTTCCTAAACACCAACCCCGACAGCAAACGTTTTACATCCAGACTGTTATCCCTCAAACACCCGCTCTCGTAGATCTGGATTTCCTCTGATCTGTATTGCTATCAAAACACACAACTGATGTCAGAATGACAACGTGGTGATTAAATTAGCATTCGTTGACCCCGAACAGAAAGAGCAATTTTTCTATTGGGATTTAAAGCATTTGCATAATTTCAGCGTATTGCTTATTCTCATGAGTTGCGTCTGGGAAATTATCAGTAGGGCTGACGGGGGCAAATAAATTTGTTCAATTACAAATAAGCTAGTGTAATCAAATCAAATAACATTTAAAATTTAAATTAAATAAAGATAGCTGCTGGCATACAGTAAGAATACAAGACGATTAAATAAATGTGGAAATGTCTGAGGTCATATTGAGATTTAATGTCTTTTAGATATCTCATTAATTGCTGATTTTTCTATCTCGGCATAACAAAGGATAAAATACAATAAAATATATAATACTTTAGTAAGAAACAAAATAAATAAAATAAAATAAAATAAAAATTGGACTGGTGTTCACATACAGTAACAATACATAACTATAAAATTAATGTGGAAATGTTTGAGGTCATATTGAGATCGCATGACTTTTTGATATCTCATGAACTGCAGATCACGGCACAACAAAGGATTAAAAAAAAATAATAATAATAAAATAATCTGGCCATCCATCAAGGTCCTTTTCCAGCCTACAGCCCGATAGGACAGGCTTCAGCATCCCTGCAGCCTTAAAATGAAATAAAATACATTAAATATGAAAATAAAATAAAATAAATATGGCAGTGACAAATAGAATACAAAAAGAATACAAAACTAAAAATTACATTTGGAAACATTTTAGGGCATATTGAGATCTCATGACTTTTGATTGCAGAGTTTGCTATCTTTGGCATAACAAAGAACACTTTGAGATTCTGTAGAGATCTCTTTTTAAACTGAGGAGACAATCTGAAAAACAGGAGACTCAATTTGCTCTCCAAATAATCTCACTGCTATCAGGAAAAACAATTGAGATGTTAAAAAACATCTTATTTGTGATTTTCCTCTGGGTTGTAATGTTTAGGAATTCCGAGTTTTTCCATCGGTGGCTGTTAATCTAATGAATTGTGTTTGAACTATGAGAGCGTTTCTTTCTTTACTCAAGGGCCGCCTCGCCCCTTTTGCGTGTGGTGAAGGGTAATGGATCAAAGTGATTGGCATCACTATGTTTCAGCAAAGCAATCAGGGGTAAGAAGGCCATTGCCGTTACTGTGGACTATAATATCAGCAAAGCACACCTGCCTAATAGCACCCTGCTTTTTTCCACTGTCACAGCCAAATAAGAAATCAATGGAAATTGCTGACATCTCGCGCTAAAACCTATTACAGTCAATGTCCGACAGTCTTTTATTCATAAAATGTTCTGTCGAGCTAAACCCCTCATCAAAGACACTTTGATGCTATGTCATGCTAGGACACTGTTTTGCATTTCTAAATAATTTAAAATTGCTAAATTTCACTGACAAGCCACTCATTCACCCAGCATGTTTTCTGAAGCCACCCGAAGGGTTATCACATGATGGGTAACTGATCGCAGACAGGCTGCATTTCCAGTGAATCACTTGTCATAGACACCAAAACACTGACAAGACTTTACTGAAACTTAGTAAAGGTAAAATAAAACACTGTGCTTCCTCCTGCTTTAAAGAACTGAATTATGTATTTATTTACTCAACCTCATGTCATTGCAAATTCTAGTTGTTTTCTATTTGAATATATTTTAAAATGCAATTTATTCATGTGATCAAAGCTAAATTTTCAGCATCTTTACTCCAGTCTTCAGTGTGACAAGATCCCTCAGAAATCATTCTAATATGCTGACTCGCTGTTCAAGAAACACTTTTACTATTTTAATTATCAATATTTCAAACAGCTGAGTACATTTTTTCAGGATTCTTTGATGAATAGAAAGAGCCAAAGGTCAGCATTTATCTAAAATAAATGTTTTTTGTTTTTTTTTAACATTATACACTATACCAGTTTTTTTTTTTTTTTTTGGTAACAAATGATAGAAAGTAATACTTTTGTTTAGCAAGGATGCTTTAAATTGATCAAAAGTTATGAAAAAGAAATGTATAATGTTACAAAAGATTTCCATTTCAGATTAATGCTTAATGCAGATTAATTCTTATGAACTTTCTATTCATCAAAGAAACCTGAAAACAGTTTACTCAGCTGTTTTCAACATAATAATAATAAATGTGTTATAAATAAATGAGCAGCAAATCAGAATATTAGAATAATTTCTGAAGGATCATGTGACTGGTGTAATGGTGCTAAAAATTCAGCTTTGAAATAATAGGAATAATTTTTATTTTAAAATATATTCAAGGAGAAATAAGTTTTTTTTTTTGTTTTTTTTTAAATAGTAAAAATATTTCAAAATGTTAATGCTGCACTTTGGATCAAATAAATGCAGGCTTGGTGAGTAGAAGAGGCTTCTTTAAAAACATAAAAAATCTTGACTGATAGTGTATTTTATTACATCACTTACTCATCAATGGACCCTCTGTAGTCAATTGGTGCCGTCAAAACGAGAGTCCAAACAGCTGATAAAACCATCACAAAAAACCAAAGCTAATCTAAAGGACTCCAGTCCAAAAAGCTGTGTGTTTGTAAGAAACATGTCCATCATTAAGATGTCTTTTACTGTCAAGCCATTGCTTCTGGACAAAATATCAGGCCATAATCAATAATAATGCTTCCCCTGTTGTCCTCTTACATCAAAATCCACCCACATGTTTGTTTACAACTGTTTTGGACTGTATTTGGTTGTAAACGGTGCTTGATCTGTGCATATTTCCCACCTGACTCTTATTTTAGCTTGATGATGTGTGGATTACTTGAGGATTATTGTGATGTTTTTATTAGCTTTTTGGACTCTCATTCTGATGGCACCCACTGACTGCAGAGGATGCACTGGTGAGCAAGTGATGTAATGCTAAATTTCTCCAAATCAGGTCTGATGAAGAAACAAACACATCTACATTTTGAATAGCTTGAGGGTGATTACATTTTCAGCTCATTTTCATTTTGGGTAAACTATTCCTTTAACCCTCTCGCTCATCTTCTATTTAATTATTATCTGACTAGACTGTTGAGGTGAACCTAAAAGAGTGAACGCTGCCAAAGACAGCAGTGCAATTCATTACCCAGCGTGAGATGTAATCAGAGGACGTCAGGGGTCCAAACACTAATGACTCCAGTGATTAACCCATGTCAATGACCCAGAGATGTTCTAAAGCACCTGTGATGGCAATCAAGCACATAGACTGTATACAGTATGCTGGAATTTTCAACTTGTGTAGAATGCAAAAAAGTGTGTGTCACACAAACAAAGCGGCACCCAAGGAGATGTACACAGATGTACCAATTTTACATATTAAAAAAACTATTTATAGAGACAAGTGTGTAAAAATGTAAACAATCTGCTGTTGATAACTGCACACCTGTCGAACAAATGATAGTATAGCAAACCAACCATTATCTCTGCAATATAGTTGCTAGGAGACTTCGAACCAAATCAAACACCTGCAAAGATTACTAGTGCTGCCATTTTGTTTCCCTATACTTCATATTTCAAGTGTTGGACAATGAAATTTGGAGATGTCAAGTAGAATTATTCTAAATACAACTTTGTAAGATGGAAATCATTTAAAATGCACATAAAAAGATGACATTCCAACTAGTCAAACCGTTTAATTAAACAATTTTATACTGCATGCTTATTGTTTGACTGTTATGTTGTTGTTGTTTTTGTCATCATTTTTAGTATTTGTTATATGGTGATGCTAAGAATATCTTTTTTTGCTTATTGTCACCATTACTGTGGTTTGTGTATTAAAGTGACACAGTATTTTAGAAATGTATCAGTGTTTTTGTCCATAAAATGAAAGTCAATGATCACCAAAACAGTTTGGTTACCATTCTTTTTTTTTTTTTTTCAAAATAGACTCTTTTTTGTTCTGTCAAAGAAAGATACTCCTACAGATATGCTCAACAAGACATCTGTAGTTGTTGGGCTATAAAGAGGTGGTACAACATTCCTTATAACATTAGAACGTTAATGTGAATTATTATTAAATCTGCACAACTGCCTAAACACATTAAGAGCAACTTGATGAAAACGAAAAAACTGTTCTGTGTGATCTATATCTTTAGGAAACTACATTCTTTTTAGGGTTGTCATGATTCCTTGATTTAATTCGAGTACTTGATTTAAAAAAAAAAGTCCTCAACAGCATTCCGGCAAAATAAGGGAAGTGGCACATTCTAAGTACGAGAATCCAACGCAATATTTGTCCATTTCAGCTGCACGATTCTGAGATAGTAAACATTTAAAAATCATGATAAAGCATAATGCTATTGTGAATTTGCACATGTTATGATTCAAATAAACAAATATATCCGATGAGGTTTAATACATGTGCTGTATTTGCATGCGTGTAGTATATATAAGTGCATCTTGGCTCCGTTCACAGTAAATGGTGCTCCGCACAAACTGTTATCACTTACATGTGTGCAGTGTCTTGAACTCCATCTCTGCATATTGCTGTGAGTTTGGGTTTATTACAACATTCATCAAACGCCAATTCATCAGTTTTGTAAGGTAAATCATTTATAAACTTACGCAAACAAAGCCAAATACATTAGTATCTTTCTCAATATGCTAACGGTTCATTGCGATTTCAAAATAAAAGCTCTAACCCTCTGAGCTTACATGTTGTGATGTCCACACATTCAAGAAATATCAGTGGCTGCAGAATTTCTGTCATAAAGAAATGGCCAAATAATTAAGTAAAGATTAGTGGACATTTGAATTAAATGTTGTTTAAATGTTGTTTGCCAAAATTATATAGGGTTTGGATTGAATCATTTGATACTTTATTTGAACTAATTATTATTGTCTTATTTCTATTATATATGTATTTTAAGTAATTTTCAAGGGTATTGTTCTTTTTTTTATCACCACTAAAAATATATAGAATTATTACTTGATTAATCACCAGTACAATCGACTGAATACTCAATTACCAAAACAATTGTTAGTGACAGCTCTACTGGTGATCTATCAAAAGTAAACATCTATAAACTGACATCAGTAGACATCACTTCATCACTGAGAACTCTTTTCAGCACTCTAGGTCACAACAAACCAGGGGAAAAAGCACTAGAAAAGCTATATATACACAGTATAGCTGTAATATGAGTCAAGGTCATAGTACATGACAACCCTATTAAAGTGCATGACAGGGTGATTGTGGTTTGAGAACTATGGACAGCATACTGGTTTAAAAACACATTCAAAGCAAGTGTGAACAGAGCTGAGGTCAAACCAGAGCAGAACCTCATTCAGACTCTACAAAGATGGATAACACATCAAGCTGTGAATCAATGAAAGGTGCAATAGATGAATTTCAAGGGTCGTATGACTCAGATTTCTTTGCCATGGAGTTTTTACTTTATGTTAAAATGCCAGTAAACAGATATTTTTCCACTCTTTTTTGGAACCTGTGATTACTTTGAGTAATAAAACATAAAAAAGAATAGCATTTACTTAAAATCAAAATCTTTTGTAACAGTATACACTAACGTTCAAAGTTTGGGGTCAGTAATTTTTTTCTTTCTTTCTTTCTTTCTTTCTTTAAAAGAAATTAATACTTTTATTCAGCAAGGATGTGTTAAATTGATTAAAAGAGATAGTAAAGACTTATATTGTTAGAATGATTTCTATTTTGAATAAATACCCTTTTTTATGTTTTATTCATCGAAGAATCCTGACAAAGTATTACAGGTTCCAAAAAATATTAAGCAGTACAATTGTTTCCAACATTTATTAAAAAAAAAAAAAAAACATATTAAAATGCTTTCTAAACTGGGATCGTGTGACACTGACGACTGGTGAAAATTCAGGTTTGCATCAAAGAAATAAATTATATTTTATATAAATTAAAATAGATATTGAAATAGAAAACTTTTATTTTAAATTGCAATAATAATATTTGCAATAATATATAATAAGTAAATTACTGTTGCTTTTTTCTAGGCTATCAACCAACCCATTATTTTTCATACGTCAGAACAAAAACGCTAGTTTTCATTCTGCAACATACTAGATACAGTGTTCCAGAAACCAGTTTAAGCTGATATGACCTGGCATTAGGAGGCAGCATCAACTCATCTGATCATATCCGGAAAAATACACTCCACCAAACTCAATAAGCACTCAAAACTACACTCAGGTTGAAACAGGTTGCCGACAACATTGGTTCTCGAGGGTCTAGCCGTGACAACAAACGTGCACCATATGCAACCAAGAGCTGCAATGGAGATATGCTGTATGTTCATCACAATACCTCAGCAGATATAGTACACAAGTCATATGATGCTTTTATAGCGTCGGAATATATGAAGACTCTTAAAAATTTAATTTAGTTTGTTCCAAAGAAAAAAATAACATCATACAGGTTTGGAACGACATGAGGGTGAGTAAATAATGACAGATATATTCATATTTGATGTGAACTATCGTTTGAACAAATAAAGAATGTTCTATTCTGTTCATACTTGCAATCCTTACTGACAGACTTTTATCTGCACTGACTGTCATTATTTGAAAATGATCAAATCAGATACCTTGGTTGCTATAGCACTGATGTAGGCGTCACCAAGCAACTTTCTTCAGCTACCAGAAGCAGAAAGCTGGCAGTATGGAGACAGCTGACAGCAAGCTTGAAATCTGCTTATCTACACCATGGCATTTCACCACGAAACTGAACTGATGCTCTACTAGAGTAAGAATATCTGGCACAGCAGAGAAAACCTCTCAAGCGCAAGAGCTGCCATGGTGAAAAAAGCCACCATGGTGCATCTAGTCTCATTAGACAAACAGTGATTGCAACTGGCACATCTGACAGAGTTTGAATGTTTGACCCTTTAGATGGACTAATGGCTTGTGCAAGAACATCTCTCCTGAAAGGCTTCTAAAAACACCATCCCTAGAGTGGCAAGACGAGGCATTCGTCCTCGCACACACACACAACACTTTTTTTTAAACCGAGAAGTCGCCATTGTAGCGGCAATGTCAAGTCTTTCCAAGAACCTGAGGATGAATATATTGAAGCTATTATTGCAGAGAACGTCATTTGATGCTTTTCAGTTCACACAAGGCTACCTGCTGAACATTGAAGGGGAAAGTTCAGTCTTAAGACTTCACTTAGTGAGACGTGAAAATCCACCTCTGCCCAGTGCATTTGGCTTTGGCGAACCTCTATAAATCATTCAGTTTGCCATGTAGAAGGGGGAAATATATGCACAGAAGTAGCTAAATGTGCATCCTGGTGAAAAGAGCAGCTTGTGTTTTTCACCTGGTCCAGGCAATGTTGGTAAACTGGTTCAAAAATGAATCTAAGAAAGAATCTAGAAGAAAGAAAGTCATACAGGTTTGGAACACCATGAAGATGAGAAAATGATGACAGCATTTTTATTTTTCTTCTTATGGAGGTACCAGCACACCAGCATCTAAAATAAAACACATGCTGGTCTTTGAAAGTATGTTGATTGGTAAACTATCTGTATACAAATGTGACCTCATTAATATGCATAGGTATTCATACATAAAGTGTAGTTTTCTTACTAAATGGGAACATATTCTACAAATTCAATATTCAAATGATTCATAAAGATTTCTACATCTTTAAAAATTGTATATAGAAATAGATTTGCAAGTACGTATGTAAATTGCCACAATCTATTCAATGGCCCAGCTATTTTATATACAATTTAAGTAATTTCTTCTGCTCATGTTTCATGAATAAGTACTAATGCAATCGTCGTTTTCTATTCAAATACAATTTACAAATGGAAATAATGTGTGTTCACAGAAGTCTTTTATGCTCATCACATCTTATGCTTTACAATATAATTTATTCATGTCACGTGATCCTTCAGAAATCAAAAAAAGAAAGAATGAAAATGTACTGACCCCAAACTTTTTCAGTTTCCATATTAGAATGATTTTTGAAGGACCATGTGACACTGAAGACTGGAGTAATGATTCTGGAAATTCAACTTTAATTACAGATATAAATGAAATTTTAATGTATATTTTAATACAGAAAAAACACTGATTTACATCGTAATCATATTTCACATTATTAAATTTTTTCTGTATTTTTGATCAAGTGAAAACAGCCTTGATAAGCATAAGAAACTTCTTTAAAAATGTATGATAAATGTGTATAAAAGGATGTAATCATAAAAATCCTAAAACGTGGGGTTCAAAAGTCTGAGACCATATTCATTTTGTAACCCTACAAATAAGCAGGAGGTTTTAGGATTTTATAACAAAGAGTATGCATGCAAAATTAAGAAAAAAAATGTGACCCTGTACCACAAAACCAGTCATAAGGGTCAATTTTTTAAAACTGAGATTTATACATCATCTGAAAGCTGAATAAATAAGTTTTTCATTGATCTGAGGGTGCAAAAAAATCAAAATATTGAGAAAATCGCCTTTAAAGTTGTCTAAATGGAGTTCTTACCAATGCACATTAATAATCAAAAACTAAGTTTGGATATATTTACGGTATAAAAGAAAAATCGATAATTTTGACCCATACTATGTATTTTTGGCTATTGCTATCAATATACCGGTGCTACTTGAGACTGGTTTTGTGGTCCAGGTCACATATGTGCTATCATTAAATGAAAAGAGGGATTTAACCAAATACTAAGTAAAGTTTAATCCAACTTCTATTATTATTATTATTATTTATATTACTGGTAATATAAATTGTAATGAAAGGTCTGTATTCAATTAGTGGAAAAATAAGTGGGTTTAAAAAAAAGGAAGAAAAAGCAAAAAAAATGTTCTCCTTATGCCCTTTTGTTAGTAATTACCCTCTAGAAAAAATATTTGAGCTCATTTCTGCTGTTTAATATGTTGGGTGCATAGAGTGGCATTCACAGACCATCTGATATCCTGCATACTGCTCTACTGAAGCTCTCCAAACAGCATCTGTACCTGAGATGATCCCATCTGCCCAAACATCAGCAATCTGAATCTCACTCTCACCCCTCCAGACCTCACGTCTGCTCTAAACCATTCGCTGTAGCAACACTAGTGTCTACATCATTATACGCTCATCTTGTTCCTCCAAACTCTTCAGTTCTCTTCTAAATAGCTCTTTGAACCCGTCTGGCTCTGCAAACTATAGCATCTCAACCAAATACATTAGCACTCTTTTATGCCCCGAAGTCTGGATTCGCGACCTCTCCGACTGCTCCCTTTTTGTCTGAGCTCTAAACCTCTGGCTTTCGCGGTCTCCCCTGCTGCTGTCATCCCGGGGGACTCCCAGTGGGCAGAAGCTGATTAGAGATGAATCAGACAGCTGAGAGAGGCTGGCTGAGGTAAAGATGCATGCAGCAGAAATCCAGCCTGGCCTTCACACATCAGAGACCATGTACACGGAAGAGAAGAGAATATCATTGGGGTTATAGTCGTACAGTTGGCACTGCAGCCAGCTCACTGTACAACAGCCCTGAATGTCTACCACCTACAGTACCCTCTACATTCCTGTTCAGCTTCTTTTAAAGGAACAGCTCACCCAAAAAGGACATTTTTGTCCTGATTTAATAACCCTTGTGCTGTTACAAGCCCATATGACATTCTTGTCCTCAGTGGAACACAAAGGAAGGGCGACTGAGGCTTTCAAGGTTCAAAAAGGATATAAAAGCACCATAAAAGCATCATGAAAGTGCTCCATATGACTCATGTGCTACATTCCAAGACTCTTGAAACCATTTGAAACCATACCTGCCTTCCTGTAGCTCAAAAAGTAGAGCATGGCACTATACTGAACAGAAAATTGGTGTAGGATTTACTTTGAAAAAAGTACTCAAATAATTACAAAGACACAGTAAGTAACAATGAATCAAATTACACTTTTTGAAGTAAAACAGATTGAAATTGAAGTATTTTCGCAACATAGGCTCACTGGAAATATGAATCACCGCAGTTTCCAGTTGAAATGAACACTAGAGGCAGTAAAACTTTAAAACAGTAAAACCTTTTATTCCTTTTCACACAAAGTATGATTTAATTAATATAGCCTAATTTTCACACAATTACCTGCAGAATATCTTATTATGGCTTCAAAATAATTTTTAACATCCAGCGCAATTTGAAAACTGATACTTTTAAATGTTGCCATCACATTTACAGCTTCATATCCAAGAGTTTTCTAGACCAGTGATGAAGAGCTCCCTGTGAAACTATGGTTCGACATAAAAGCTCAATTTCATAAAAGAAAGTTTAAAAAGCACGGCTGCATCAAAAAATGTGTTTTTAGATCACTTTTGAATTTGTTAACACTATTGGTTAAGTTTAGGTTTGGTGTAGGGGATATTTTCAACATAAAGCATTAACCTTTAGCGACACTACCTGGATATCTGAATTCAGAACAGCTGCAATACATACCTCAACAAAAACGCAGCAATATGCGCATGTACTAACGTAATAAAAATGTGCCACGGTCACATATTGAACGTGTTTTAGAGCCACTCTCTGGGCATTTCACTTTGAAACTGCCACGAAACGTACAGTAAGGTGTTGCAGAAATGTATGTAGAGGCACCCATTTTCAATGGGCCTGGGTTGTATTTTCTTGTAAAACATAGCCCAATAATCTTCCAAATAAATGTGCATCTACGCTGAGTTTGTGGGTTCAATTCCCATAAAAATCAAGGAGTGTGCACCTTGGATAGAATGTACAGTAAGTTGCTTTGGATCAAAATATCTCAAAACGCTAAAATGTAAACGCAAAATGTAACACTATGTATATAGAAAAAACACAATATTTATTTGAAAATGTGCTCTAGATCTCTTTGGCACATAAGAGAAATTAGAGAATTAGATGCCTGAGAGAAACATTTCTTGAGCACTAAATCAGTTTTAGAGAAACAGAAATAGATGTACTGTATGATTTATGAATCATACAGTACATCTTTTCATGAAATCAAAAACAGTCTGATTAATTCAGTCACAGATCAGACTATAATTCTCGAGTTCAACAGCTCAATCAACCTTAGACTATCAATAGATTACCTAAATGTTGTTATCATATGTGACCCTGGACAACAAAACCAGTCTTAAGTAGCACGGGTACATTTATAGCAATAGCCAAAAATACATTGTATTGGTCAAAATGATACATTTTTCGATTATGCTAAAAATCATTAGGACATTAAGTAAAGATCATGTTCCATGAAGATATTTAGTAATTTTCCTGTTGAAGGAATTTCCTAATGAATTTTTGATTAGCATTATGCATTGCTAAGAACTTCAGTCTGACAACTTTAAAGGCAATTTTCTTAATATTTTGCACCCTCAGATTCCAAATTTTCAAATAGTTGCATCTCGGAATAGTTCTCAGATAGTTACATCAATGGAAAGCTTATTGATTCAGCTATTAGATTATGTATACATAATCACATATGTCTTTAGAAGACTTCTGAAGTCTGTCGCTACCTCTCTTGCATTTCTGAGAGGTGTAACATCCCTTGAAATGAATTGTTACAAACACTGAAAATGAAAATGGATTTTTTTTTACAAATATTACAACTTTTTTGATGCCAAAAACTGTACTAACTTCATAAGCTAACCTCCAGTAACATAATCATCAATGGCCCCTGTTATGAAACATGGCATAATAATAACAAATTAATAAGTGGTAAATTCTTAAAGGATTAGTTCACTTTCAGGACAAAAAATGTACACATAATGCACTCATCCCCTTGTCATCCAAGATGTTCAAGTCTTTCTTTTTTTAGTCGTAAAGAAATTGTTTTTTTTTTTTTGAGGAAAACATTTCAGGATTTCTTTTTATATAATGGACTTTTATTGTGCCCCCAAGTTTGAACTTCCAAAATGAGGTTTAAATCCAGCTTCAAAGGGCTTTAAATGATCCCAGCCAAGGAAATTCCTATTTTTTCTTCAATATGTCATGTTCTGGGCTTTGTAGAATTGCAATGCTGTTTTATTGAAAAGACTAGGTTAAAAATAAAAGTTGTATGCACTCTCATTATATCAATTATTACCAATTTATACTGTATGGACCACTTTTATGATACTCCTTTGGTGCATTTGCATTCTTTTTGAAGCTTGAAAGCCTCTGTCCCCATGGGCACTAATGGAACGGAAAAGAGCAACCAGTGCAATCCTCCTTCTGTGTTCCCCAGAAGAAATAAAGTCATAGGGGTCTGTAACAACATAAGTCTGAGTAAATGAAGACAGATTCATTTTTGGCTCCAGTATTTCTTAAAATCTTTCCCTTTGTCCCAAGATGCTACCTTACTTCTAGTGCGTCTGTCCATCTTGGTCTCTCTCCAGCTGTTCTCTCTCTCTTTCTCTGCTTCTCTCTGCCTCGTAGCTTTTCTCTCCTTCCATCTCCGTCTGCATAGCTGTGTGAATGGAAATCATTTCAGGCATCACTACCCACGGCTAATGCTGAAATGTGTTCTCTAAGGTGTCCACAGTGCATATGAATACAGTCATGCCTAAACCCAGATACCACACAGTCTGATACTCCAAACGTTCAAACAACCTGCAGCCACATAATAAAATCCTCGGTATTTCACGCACAACACAACCTTCATCATCCTCTTCTCTCCACTTAGTAAGTCATAGGACCTCTGGTCAGTTCTAAGACGTCTGAAGCTGTATTATGAGCCTTATAAGGTCAGAGGTCAACTCAGACACAAGGCGAATGAAGGTCAGGTGCATGTCTAAGACTCTGACCTCCGTGTAATTGCCTTAGGGCCCTTTAAACTATGTCACTGTACGCCTCCCATTTGCTGCGCTTCACTGGTCAGAAGTGCTTACAGCAGTTTGATGCTCATAATACTTCCAGTGCGCTGAGCAACAGACCACCTCCTGAGACAGTTGCACAAACCTCGGCAACTTTCAGAAAACTGGTTAAGATGAAAACAGAGATTCCTTCAAACTTTAACACAGTTATGTATCTCTGTAAAGAGGAAAACGTTTTAAAAAAATACACCCTTACATAACTGAACTAAACGACATGCTGGGCAAAGCATCACAATGAGAAGCATAACTTAAAGCAACACACTGAGAAACACATGCGAGTGAATAACTCCTTACATATCAAAACTACACTTGTCAATAACCCTCATTAGTGTGTAACTTTTCTAATGAGTGAGCAAAAAGAATTTGTGCAATATATTATTCAAGTTTGCAAACTGAATCATTTTGGTCAGATTTAGGTTTGGGCAAATTACATCAGCCTACTTACTAACTGATGTCATATGACAATGAGTAAATAGAGATCCATTTTAATATAGTTTTTGTTGTATAAATGAAAAAAGGTATTCTAAAAACACCTTTACAAAAAACATTTATGTTGAAGATACAGTGCTGTTCAAAAGTTCAAAGTCAGTAAGTGGTTTAGAAATTAGTACTTTTTTCTAGCAAGAGTGCATTTAATTAATTAAATTGACACTGTTACACTGTTAATAAAAATGTATGATGCTTTCCACAAAAATATTAAGCAGCATAACTGTTTTAACATTCATAATAATAAGAACTATTGTTAGTAATTAAACACCAAGTCAACATATTTTTTTTATGAATGATCATCTGACAATAGAGACTGAAATCATGACTGCTGATAATTCAGCTTTGCCATCACAGGAATAAATCACCAAAACAATGTTTTAAATATATTAAAATTAATATAATAAAACAGTTTAAAGTGCTTTTTAAAGAAGTCATTTATTTGATCCAAGGTACAGCAAAAACAGTAAAAATGTAAATATATTTTTACTATTTAAATATATTTTAAAATGTAATTTATTCCTGTGATCATTCTAATATTCTTCTTTGTTGCTCAAAAACATTTATTATTATTATTATCAATATTTAAAACAGTTAAGTACTTTTGTTTTGATGAATAGAAAGTTCAGAAAAAAAGCATTTTTCTGAAATTGGTCTTAAGAATCATGTTACATTGAAGTCTGGAGTACTGATGCTGAAAATGTAGCTTTAATAAATGAATAAACTATATTTTAAAATATATTCAAATAGAAAACAGTTATTTTAAATAGTAAAAATATCTCAACATTTTACTGATTTGCTGTACTTTGGATCAAATAAATGCAGGCTTGGTGAGCAAAAGAGGCTTCTTTTAAAAACAATAAAAATCTTACTATTCAAAAACTTTTGACTGACAGTGTAAATGCAAGCTTGGTGAGCATAAGATACTTAAAATAGGAAAAAAAAAATTCTGACGCATGGTTTCCAGTTATACGACTGAATCGAGTATTTGGATGACATGATTCAAATAAAATCAACACAGCATTATACTAAACAAATGACTGTTAAAAAGATACATTCTGCATTAACTGCAGTTGTGAATGAGAGATACATTTCCTATAACAAGCCTGAGGGGAATCACAATGTCACAGCATTTCGTCATTACAAGATACAAACATAATCATGGTGTATTAAAGTTTTGACTGATCTCAAAGCTTCTTAATTAAATTGATCTCCTAATAAAGCACAGGATGACTGCATCATCTCTAACTAATGAAGCTTGTGTTAACCGAAACTTTAGACTGAAACATGGACGGTAACTCATGAGATCACCCTAGTCCTCCTCCTAACACACACACAAACACACACACACACACACATGCACTCTTTCTCTCCATATCAATGGTGTCAGCTGAACACAGATGCCAACTGAGCGCCTGTCTCACTGATCTATTCATTACACCAACAGCACATCACTGACTCATTATTCAAGCCTTTTAACGGATAAATTCTGGAAAACATGAATGTAATAATAAAGTCAGCAATGTGGAAAAGCCCAGTAGCAACTAAAAACGCAAATGAACGTAAGGTGTTAATGGTGAAACATAAGGGAAATATGACATGAGAGAAGGCAATGCCTCATGTCACTGTGATTGGCTGATCATGCAGTTCACAGGAAATTGCCTGTCTATGACAGGTCCAAAAATAAATCTAAACTCATCAAAAATGGTGAAAATGGACAGGCTTTTAGCAAATAAATGATGGTGGCAGGAGATGTGGGACCTTTCAATACACCTGGAGTGGTCAAAGAGGATATGATATACGCACCTATTAGTATTTATAAATATATATAGCAAATACTAGCCTATAGTATAACACAATATAGTATACTATACATACTATAGTATCCTTACACGCCATTGACATGCAGCTTGTGTGCTTTCTTTGCAATGACAAAATGGAAACAAATGGGTTAAATGATGTGGCTGATGGGAGTGAATGAAACGGGAAAGTTTAATCCATCAGATAGCCTAGTAAACCTCTCAAACATGTTCAAAATTAATATCACGTCGAGTCGCATTTGACTTCATTTTACCAGACATGACTTGAATGAATAAAAAACTTCACAGATAAATTAATCGATCATGGTTGTTGCCCTCCCAGATGGATTCAAGGGGCTCCAGATGCAGATCTAACGTAGAGAGAAGATGAGTGATAAATGAATAAAAGAGTTGAATGCTGTTATTGCGTAATTTGATCCGTTTCAAATGGACTTTGATAAGCTCAGGAGAAACAAAGATCAACTAATGACACTCAAATACGCTCTTAAGACCATAATAGCATATTATTAATTCTTCAAATGAGCGTAATGCTGCTTACTCACGCAGTTTATTTCAGTTATTTCCTCTCCTCATGTTCCTGCGGACGGCCGTTCACAGCAACAGTTACGCGAGCGTTTTCACTCACGCGCACCGCGCGCGAAATCATTCATTCCTCCTGTCAGGAATTTACCGGACGGTCTCCGTATCACTCAAACGTTAACCCACCATGTCGGTTTAAAAATCCAAGCAGAGTCTCACCGGACGGACCCACGCAGCGAATCCCGCATCAGTCTCTGTACGTGTGTGTCTTTTTCTCTGACGAGGACGGACCGCAAGAGCCCCGCTGGTTTTACTTCTTTACTGGTTCTCCTTAAGCGCGTAAAGTCCAAGAGCAGGTCAGATTCAGGATGGTGTTCGTTAGTCCTCAAGTAACGGTAAAAAGTAGCATGACATCTCCAATGAAAGTGCAGCCCACCTCACACAACCCTCATTCAACCTTCTCTGCCTCCTTCCTTCTGACTCCTCTGTTTCTCTCTCTCTCTCTCTCTCTCACTCTCTCTCTCTCTCTCACTCCCTCTCTCGCTCATGAGGCAATAATCTCATTTGCCTGGTTAGTAAAGGTGAGAGCAGGTAAATCTTGATGTGTGTCCGGCAGGTTCATATAATGGTGAATAACTGTCCAGGTCAAATTAAAATGTTTATATTTCAAAGTAATTATTTAATATTTGTAATTGTTAGTTTAATTAATTTAAAGGGTATATATTTTTTTATAATAAATCGTGGTCGTTTAGTTGCAATCATTATTTATTAACATATAAATTAAAAGATTTTTTTTTTATTTTTTTTTATTTTTTTTTTTTTTGCAATTATACACCATTTTAGTAGTTGTTGTAATTTAATTCATTCAATTAAATAAATAAATAAATTTCTTCTTTTAAAATCAAGTAAATAAATAAATAAATAAAATCAGCAAAAAGTATGCAAATTATAAAAAAAAAAATTATTTATATATTTTTTAAATTATTTAAATTATATATATATATATCTTATGGCCTTTACAGTACGCACTTAAGAATCGCACTTACTTTTTTTTTTTTTTTTTTTTTCTCAGATAAAATTTTTTAATGTTTTAAAGAAGTCTCTTCTGCTCACCAAGCCTGTAATTATTTGGTCCAAAACACAGCAAAAGTAGAAATATTGTGAAATATTTTTACTATTTCAAATAACTGCTAAATGATAAATAGCTTTCTATTTGTGTACATTTTCATTACTCCAGTCTTCAGTGTCACATGATCCTTCAGAAATCATTCTAAAATGCTGATTTGCTGTTCAAGAGACATTATTATTATTATTATTATTATTATTATTATTATTATTATTATTATTATTATTATCGATATGTAAATAAGTGATGATAAAGACATTTATAATGCCTTTTTTTGGAAATAAATTATAGAAATTAATATGTTTATTCAGCAAGGATGCTTTAAATAGATCAAAAGTGATGATAAAGACATTTATAATGTTACAAAAGATTTATATTTATATATAAATGTTGTTCTTCTGAGCTTTCTATTCATCAAAGAAAACTGAAAAATTATACTCAGCTGTTTTCAAAGTAATAATAATAATATGTGTTTTCTGAGCAGCAGATCAAAATATTAGAATGATTTCTGAAGTATCATATGACTGGAGTAATAATGATAAAAATGCCGTTATTTTAAATAGTAAAAATACTAAAAAATTGTAGATTTTTTTTTTTTTTTTTGCTGTACTTTGGATCAAATAAATGCGGCTTGATGAGCAGAGGAGACTTCTTTTTGTTTTGTTTTGTTTTAAAAAAACAAAAAACATTAATAACAAAAAAAACGTTTGACTGGTAGTGTAATTTTCTCTATAATATAAAACATACTTTCTTAATATTTTCTTCTTCGATTAAATATGTCTCGAGACATGTTTTTGTGAGATTCATTCATCCAGCCAAACAAAAATTACACACAGGCAGTAACACACATGACAAGAACACAATGCGTGCTTGTGAAAGTTGTAAATTAAATGTTTCTCATAAACATGATGCAGCCCCAGGTTGTGACACTGCAAGTGAACAGCCTGAAAGAGTTTTTTCTTTCACCTCTTTAGAAATTAATGTGGGTGGTGACAGAGAGAGACAGAGAGACGTGCAAACACTGGCTGGCTGTGCTCTTCTCTAGTAACGTAACCAGTTAACATCTTAAACGCAGCTCAGCGTAACCTGAGAGGCTGCAGTCCAGTGCTCATGTACAAAACCCCAGTAACATCACACCACCTGAATGCAGCCCACAACTGCAGAAATGTACTTACACAGAGGACCCAATACTACAAGGACAGCATTTGTGCCATAATATTGATAAACCATGAAAAAGAAGTTGCATTTAAAAAACAGCCAACACCAATCGGGATTACAGTGAAGCACTTTCAATATAATGGAAGCAAACAGTGCCAGAATTGTTAAAATGCTCAATGTTCCAATAGTATAGCCTCAAGATATGAGCAATATGCATGCTAACATGAATTTAGCGTCCAAAAAAAAATGCTTACTAACATTTTATATGTTGTGTCATATGCAATTTCGTGTATGTGACTGATGAGTATGAATCAAGTTAAAATTGGAATGCAAATGAATGACAATTTTATAGGCAATTTAAATATAGCAATCTTAAGATTATAAACTTTACATTATAGGAAGAAAATTGTCCTATACTTTTCCATTGTAAATTAATAGCTGCAGATCAGCTATTTGTTTTTTAAAGCAATACATTTTAAACGCAATACATTTTATTTATGCCATTCAAATAAATACATTTGTAAATTATATATAAATGTATATGCAGTTTAAATATATTACATTATAAGTCAAAAGTTTTGGAATGTTTTTAAAGAAGTATCTTCTGCTCACCAAGCCTGCATTTAAGTGATCCAAAGTACGGCAAAAACAGTAAAACTGTAAAATATTTTTAGTATTTAAAATAACTGTTTTCTATTTGAATACATTTTAAAATGTAATTTATTCCTGTGATCAAAGCTACATTTTCAGCATCATTACTCCAGTCTTCTGGGTCACATGATCCTTCCGAAACCATTCTAATATGCTGTTCAAGAAACATTTATTATTATTATTATTATTATATATTTAAATAAGTGATGATAAAGACATTTATAATGTTACAAAATATTTATATTTCAAATTAAAGCTGTTCTTCTGAACTTTGTATTTATCAAAGAAGCCTGAAAAAAACTACTTAGCTGTTTTCAACATAATTATAATAATAATAAATGCTTTTTGAGCAGCAAATCAGAATATTAGAATGATTTCTGAAGGATCATGTGACTGTAATGATGCTACAAATTCTTCAAATAGAAAAAAAGTCTTTTTAAATAGTAAAAATATTTCAAAATGTTACAGTTTTTGCTGTACTTTAAATTAATTAAATGTAGGCTTGGTGAGCAGAACAGATTTCTTTAAAAACATCAAAAATCTTACTGTTCAACACTTTTGACTGGTAGTGTAAATCTCAAGATTATAACTTCTCATTTCACAGTTTAAGTCACTCAAAAATCTGCCCAAAAATAGTATATATATATATATACTATTTTATTTTTTTTTTTTCATCATAGGCAATAGAAAATGATAATTTTCCGTGGCGATCAACAGAACTGAACCCAGAATATCCAGCTATTTCTGTGCACTTTCTGTAGGATCAGATCTCCCCAAGCGCATTACTCTTGGTCAGATGAAGATGATTTTGATCTATTTTAAACCAAATACTGTATAGCTACCATACTGTAACTGTTTGTGGCTTACTGTTACCACAAGGCTCTCTACCACCATCTACGATTCACAGTGCACATCCACACCTTGTGCACAGTAGATCAGCAGGCAGCCCCAGGAGATCCATGTGGCAATCACAAAATGAACTGAGCAGAGGCCTGAAAATAGAAAGTATGTGTGTGAGAGAGAGAGACGAGATAGCAGAGTGTGCGTGTGTATGAGATAGAAACCACTTCAAGGTCAACGTAGTCATTTGTAGTCATGGCAGACCAATTAGATGAGTTAGATGTGGATGTTGGAGCGGTTCCTGGGTCTGAGACAGAGACTCGCCCGCAAATAAAGCGTCTTTGTATGCTCACTGTAACCAAACTAATGCAGTCCATGCTTTCAGTCTGCAACCGAGCTCCACATCGGCACCTACACAGTCAGACCCCCTTCTGAATACGCAGGTAGCCTGGAAACAGATGCAGGAAATAGATCAAAACAAGCGGCGTTAAACTACATATGTCTTGAAGTCATCCCAGACAACGTAAAAATAAAAATATTGTTTTGAGTAAAAGAGCCGTTCGGCTCAAATGTTCAAACGTCGCACCTCCCTCAGTCAAATTATTTGGGAAATGTAAGCTGAAGCAAAGTGATGCCCTGCTCTCAAAAATAAACCCCCCGCACACGCAGGAAACACACTGCAGCTGCTCACTCATGCCTCAGCAAGCTCAGGATCTAATGTTCTCAATATAGAAGCAGAACAAAATCTGTGCTAGCATGCAGTACATCTGCACATTTTTAAAACCTTGATGCGAGCAGCAGAGACATCCAGGACATTTCATATCAATCCAAGTCCAAACCTCATGTTTACAGGTACAGTCACTCAAAGATCATCTGATATTTATGGCATACACAAGAGCAAACCACAGTTACACAGTTGTGGGTGCAAAAAACAGGGTTGGAACCATTACAAACAGCCAAAAAATGAACAATCATATATATATATATATATATATATATATATATATATATATATATATATATATATATATATATATATATATATATATATATATATTTTTTTTTTTTTTTTTTTTTAACCTATTATTATAGGAGAAGTTCACTTCCAGAACAAACAATTTACAGATCATTTCAGTTGTAAATAAATTATGTTTTTTTAAAACGATTTTGAAGTTGGAGGAGAAAATGAGATGGGAGTTTTTTGACCTACCCTAACTCTCTTGAACCAGAATACACAGAGTTCATGCACTGTCTTTTTTTAGACGCTAGATAAGACCCTTCTGTCACGCTCGGAGGAAGGAGAGAGAGAGGGGTAAACTTAAAAGGCTTTTAATAATAAATTCAAAAACAGAAAAGTAACAATTCAGAACATAAATAACATCATTATAAGAAATAAAGGCAAAACAAACAAAAGGCAGGATATAACTTAACTAGCGGGGAAAGTAAGGTAGGCAGGCAGGCAGGCAGGCAGGCAGGTTTGGCAGGGGAAGGTTGAGTCCAGTGTCTAGCAAGTAGATCTGACAGAGTCTGTGTGAAAGTGCTGTGTATTTATGTGGGAGATAATGAGGAGCGGCAGGTGCAGGTAATCAGAAGGCGGGTGATTGGGAACGAGCGGGCGTGGTGATGGAACCTGACGGTCCGGATGTGTTGCTGACAGTACCCCCTCCTCCACGGGCAGCTCCCGATGCCCGGGGACGGCGGCGAGGCCGGCCGCGAGGTCTAGGAGCGGGACGGTCCGGGTGTTGTTGGTGGTAATCTGAGAGTAGAGAAGGATCGAGAATGTCATTGCGGGGAACCCAGGACCGTTCCTCGGGACCATAACCTTCCCAGTCCACGAGGTACTCCAGCTGACCCCCTCGCCGCCGAGAGTCCAGGATCTCCCAGACAGAGTAGATGGATGGGTCCTCCTGGACCTCCGGAGGAGGAGGCACCTCGGCACCGCCAGGTTCTGTGAAGGAATGGAGAGGAGGGTTAGAGACAGGTTTGAGGAGGGAGACATGGAATGTAGGGTGAATGCGGTAGTGTGCAGGGAGCTGGAGCTGGTAGGTGACGGGGTTAATTTGCCTCTGGATGGGAAACGGCCCAATGTAGCGGGGGCTGAGTTTCCTACAGGGCAGTCGGAGGCGGATGTCCTTGGTGGAGAGCCACACTAGCTCTCCAGGTTGGTAGGTGGGAGCTGGACGACGTCGGACATCCGCGAAGATCTTGTGTCTCCGAACTGCTTGCTGTAGGTGAACGTGGGCCGAATCCCAGACCCTCTCACTTTCCCGAAACCAGTGGTCAACGGCAGGGATGTTGGAGGGCTCTTCCGACCAGGGAAACAGAGGGGGTTGGTAGCCCAGCACACATTGAAAGGGAGTAAGACCAGTGGTGGATTGTTTCAGAGAGTTTTGGGCATATTCGGCCCAGGGCAGGTAACGGCTCCAATTGTGCTGGTCGGAAGAGCAATAGGCCCGGAGGAAGCGTCCGAGTTCTTGGATCTTCCGCTCAGTCTGGCCGTTCGTTTGAGGGTGGTAGCCTGAAGATAGACTGATGGATACCTGAAGTTGCTTGAAGAATGCATGCCATACCCGGGAGATGAACTGTGGACCCCGGTCCGACACGATATCCTCTGGGAGGCCGAAATAACGGAAGACAGACTGGAAGAGAGCTTCTGCGGTCTCCATAGCCGTGGGTAGTCTTTTGAGGGGAACAAACCGACACGACTTGGAGAACCGGTCGACTATGACAAGAATGCAGGTGAAGTTGTTAGATGGTGGCAGGTCGGTGACGAAATCGACTCCTATGTGGGACCAGGGCCGGGCAGGTATGGGTAGAGGCTGGAGTTTTCCTTGTGGTAGCTGTCGTGGAGTGTTGGTTATGGCACAGACTGAGCAGGCACGGACATGGTGGGCTACCTCACGGGCCATTCCGGGCCACCAGTATCGGGAGCGGAGGAGTGAGAGGGTCCGCTTGCTGCCCGGGTGTCCAGAGCCCAGAGAGGAGTGAATGGAGTCCAGAAGGGAGGAGCGCATGGAGGAAGGGACGTACTGTTTCCCTTCTGGACCTCCCAGCGGAACTGGCTCTCGGGATGTGGCCTCCTGGAGTTGTTGGTCCAAGCTCCACAGGATGGGGTTGAGGAAAAGCTTTGGAGGAAGGATGGTATCGGAGGTAGGCTGAGGGTCTGGTTGGTGAGTACGGGATAAGGCGTCCGCCTTTAGGTTCTTATGGCCTGGACGGTAGGTGATGGTGAAGGAGAACCTGGAAAAAAATAAGGCCCACCGAGCCTGGCGAGGATTCAGCCGTTTGGCCTCTCGGATGTATTCCAAGTTACGGTGGTCGGTGATCACACTGAATGGGTGGTTAGCACCCTCTAGCCAGTGCCTCCATTCCTCCAAAGCTAGCTTGATGGCCAGGAGTTCCCGATTGCCGATGTCATAATTCTGTTCCGCTGGGGAAAACTTCCGGGAAAAGAAGGCACATGGATGGAGTTTGGGAGGCTCTCCGGAGTACTGTGAGAGTACGGCTCCAGCCCCGACGGTGGATGCGTCGACTTCCACGATGAATGGCTTGGTGGGATCTGGAAGGACGAGGGCCGGAGCCGTACAGAAGGCAGATTTTAGTGAGGTGAAGGCGTGGGTGGCGTCAGGAGTCCAGGTGAGGGTTTTTGGTTTTCCTTTTAGCAGGTTAGTGAGGCTGGCAGAATGAAGGCTGAACTGGTGAATGAAACGGCGGTAAAAATTTGCGAATCCTAGGAAACGTTGAAGTTCCTTTATTGTAGATGGTAGGGGCCAGTCCCTGATGGCTGCGACCTTGTTTGTGTCCATGCTTATCCCAGCTGGACCGATGATGTAGCCGAGGAACTGGATGGTGGCTTGGTGGAACTCGCACTTCTCCGCCTTGAGGTACAGGTGGTGGTGTCTCAGTTTAGTAAGGACCTGCGTAACGTGGTGGCGATGGTCGGCCAGGTTCCGAGAGTAGATGAGGATGTCATCTATGTAGACTATGACGAACCGGTGGAGGAACTCTCGGAACACCTCGTTCATGAAGCCCTGGAAGACAGAGGGCGCGTTGACCAGGCCATAGGGCATAACCCGGTAATGGTAGTGGCCGGTGGGGGTGATGAAGGCGGTCTTCCATTCGTCCCCAGGGCGTATACGCACGAGGTTGTATGCGCTACGCAGGTCCAGCTTAGAGAAGATGTGAGCTCCACGCAGTTCCTCGAGGGCAGCTGGGACTAAAGGCAGGGGATATGGGAACTTGACCGTCTGGGAATTTAAGACACGGTAGTCAATACAAGGTCGCAGACCTCCGTCCTTCTTCCCCACAAAGAAGAAACTGGAGGCGGCTGGCGAGGTGGATGGTGTGATGAATCCCTGTTGGAGAGCCTCCTTAATATACTCCTCCATGGCCATCTGCTCCGGGATGGACAGAGGGTAGACCTTACCCTTAGGGAGTTTAGCTCCAGGCAGCAAGTCGATGGCGCAGTCCCATGGCCTATGTGGTGGCAATCTGGTGGCGGCCTGCTTGCTGAAGACGTCCTGGAACGCCCTGTAGTCCTCCGGGATGGAGAAGTCTCTGGTGGAGTCGGGACTCTCGACGAGGGTTGACTGGATAGAGAGATTAGGGACTGGTAGGTGACGAAGACAGGATTCGTGGCACTTAGGGCTCCACTGGAGGATGTCACATCTCTCCCAGTCCATCAAAGGAGAGTGTTGGATGAGCCAAGGGCGTCCCAGGACAACGTCCACGGTGGCGCCCTCCAACACCAGAAAGGAGATCTCCTCCAAGTGGAAGTTGCCGATTTGGAGCAAACAATCAGGTGAACGTTGCTTGATTCTACCGTGTCCCAGGGGCTCACCTCTGATGGTGTTAATCTGGTAATGGGGGTGCTGAGGTAAGGCTGGTAGGTTGAGGGTTCTTAACGTGTTGAGGGAGATGAAGTTTCCCGAGGCACCCGAGTCAATGAGGGCTTGGACTGTGAAGGCAGAATCTTTAATTAATAGAGTGACTGGTAGTTTTCTCAGGTGCGATACGTCTGGGGATACATTTAAAATACTCACAAAAGAGCGTGGTGGTTTGATGGGACATGAAATGATGGTATGATTCTCGCCTCCACAGTATAGACAGAGCCCCTGGGACACACGGCGGTACCTTTCAGCAGCAGATAGATGGTATGAGTCAGTCTGCATGGGTTCTGGTGTTGGAGGGGAATATCCAGGAGCGGGCGAGGCGGCTGGCAGAGAGATAGTATTAGGAGCACATGCAAACAGGCGTTGGGCGATCTGGTTGGTCCTTTGGAGGAGCGTTTCGAGACCGATGGAATCGTCAAATATCACCAGTTGCTGTCTGATGTTGCTGTTCAGCCCTTGACGGAAGATTGAGCAGAGCGCTGGTTCATTCCAGCCACTGAGGGTCGCTAGAGTGCGGAACCGGAGAGTGTACTCACCAGCCGAAGAAGAGCCTTGACGCAGGCGTAACAGTTCATCCGAGACTGATAAGGATCCGGTAGATCTTCCAAAAACTTCCTTGAAGTGTTTGGTAAATGCAGATAGATTGCCGATTATGGGATTTTCCGCTTGCCACAGTGCATCAGCCCAGTCCAGCGCTCTGCCCGACAGCAAACTGGTGATAAACGCCGTCTTCGAACGCTCCGTGGGAAATCGCTGGGGCTGCATCTCAAAATGTAGAGTACACTGAAGCAGGAAGCCGTTACATTTGTCCGCCTCGCCCGAGTAGCAAGCAGGTAAGGCCATGGGACTTCCAGAGGCAAACGGGGAAGTATTCGGAGCAGGTTGAAAGATGGAGAGAAGGGGGTCGGAAGTGGGGCGAGTTGACATGGTGAAGTATCTGATATCTTTGTCTGGGTCAGATCTTCTGTCACGCTCGGAGGAAGGAGAGAGAGAGGGGTAAACTTAAAAGGCTTTTAATAATAAATTCAAAAACAGAAAAGTAACAATTCAGAACATAAATAACATCATTATAAGAAATAAAGGCAAAACAAACAAAAGGCAGGATATAACTTAACTAGCGGGGAAAGTAAGGTAGGCAGGCAGGCAGGCAGGCAGGCAGGTTTGGCAGGGGAAGGTTGAGTCCAGTGTCTAGCAAGTAGATCTGACAGAGTCTGTGTGAAAGTGCTGTGTATTTATGTGGGAGATAATGAGGAGCGGCAGGTGCAGGTAATCAGAAGGCGGGTGATTGGGAACGAGCGGGCGTGGTGATGGAACCTGACGGTCCGGATGTGTTGCTGACACCTTCTTCCTCGGCTGGGATCGTTTAAAGCCCTTTGAAGCTGCATTTAAACTGCATTGTGAAAGTTCAAACTCGGGGCACCATAGAAGTCCACTATAAGGAGAAAAATCCTGAAATTTTTCCTCAAAAATGTTTTCCTCAAGAAACAAGGGGGTGAGAAAATGATCTGTAATTTTTTTTTATCTGTAAAACAAATGGTGTAGAAATATATATATATATAATTTTATTATTATATTATGTTTATTGCATTCTTGCTCAATAACATTTATCAATCATCCTTGTATATATATATACACACACACACACACATATATATATATATATATATATATAATTTATTTTATTGAGTAAAGATGATTAAAAATGGCACTAAAAATTTTATTAACATCAAATAAGATTTTTTTACAACAATTTTTAACAGGACAACTGTTTTCATTATTCATAATAACTGGAAATGTTTCTTGTGCAGCGAATCAGCATTTTAGAATGATTAATAAAGGATCATGTGACATTTAAGACTGGAGTAATGATGCTAAAAATTCAGCTTTGCATCACAGGAATAAAATACATTTTAAAATATATTAAAATGGAAAACAGTTATTTTAAATTGCAATAATATTTCACAATTTTAATAGTTTTTACTGTATTTTGACCAAGTAAACAGCTGATCATAATTCACTGAAATAAGCAAGTTAGTTATTTGTAGCTTAGCAGATTCTATTTTCTATATCCTCTTTATATATAACTCAGAAACCCCTGCAGCAACATGGCTTTGCAACATATGGACGCCACTCTGAAGGCTTTAATCAACCAATAAAAATGCCCTCTTTTCCCTCAGGTCATAAATAATTAAGACTTTTTGTGAGTCTACCTTAAATGTGAAATAAAAAATATACACTTCATCCCATGTGACCAGTATCTTTACATCATAGAGCCGTATGAGATTATCATTAAAAGCTGTAGTATTTTTCTTCTCTGTCTCTTGTTAACACACATCAACATTACTAATGGTGGTGTTAGGGAGAGTTCTTGCTCTGTGTTTTGCTGTGGCTGAGCCAAGTTTAATCACGCTGCTACATCCCCCTAGGGGGCAAATTTAGATATACAACTGGGTTAGAATAGAGAGAGAAAGCTGCATAATTCTTCTTTCTTAGGCCGTAAGGCATCACGTAAGAGGTCAGAACAGAGCGCAGAAGTCTTCTGGTCATGAATGAGTAACTCAATAGAATCACATTCTGTGTGTTACAGAGTGAATAAAAGTCAGGTATCAGGCCTAGCAGTTCATCATGGTCAGTCACATTGTGCAATATGATTCAGCCATAAACACACTAGCATTGATCCAAAAACCCAGTGAGATGGTTGCCTTCTTCAAGGAGGTCTGGAGAAAGCTACAGAATCTGTTCTGGGCCATTCACAAAGAATGCATTTTGCTTTAAAAAATGTGAGGACACAGACCTCAAGATGCAATTTGTTAAAGGTGCTTTTACAATGCTGTGTCAAGCGTAAGAGGTGCAGAAGATGCAAGATGTGAGCCCGATGGTCAAAGATGTTCAGCTAGCATGTGTTTATATAGAAAAATAATGGAAAAGTAGCACAGTGGAATGGAAAAAAAAAAAAAGATGTGTAACCGGCCCTTTAGAGTTCCCATTCATCTCAATGGCAGGCTCTCAATAGGACACTTTGGACATATGTGATTTCAAATCAATCATATTTTCTCATGGACAAGTTCTAAACTTGTTCTAGACAAGTTTAGGAAGGTAAGATATATATATATATATATCTTTTATTGACACTAATAAGGACACAAAAGATTTCTGTTTTAAATAAATATTGTACAAAAATATGACAAATACTAAGAATTGTTTCTTGAGCACCAAATCAGCATATTAGAATGATTTCTGAAGTATCATGTGACTGAAGACTGGAGTAATGATACAGAAAATTCAGCTTTGCATCAGTCATAAATTACATTGTAAAATATATTAAAATATAAAACAGTTATTTTAAATTGTTATATATTATATTATATTATATACTGTTTCTTTTGCTTACCAATCCTGATTGTATTTGACCTGAAAATGTAGTAAAACAGTAGGATTATGAAATATTTTTACAGTTTAAAAAAACTGTTTTCTATTTTTCTAATATTTGTATATTTTATTTTTAAATATTTAATGTTTTAGATTTTAAAACATTTTAATATTTTGACATTTTAAAATGTAATTTATTCATGTGATAGTAAAAACATTGTCAGCAGCAATGCTGAGAATATTTGTGCTATTTTATTTATTTATTTATTTATTTTTTGTGGAAACTGATACAGTTTTTATGATTCTCTGACAAAGGAATATAAAAAAAACTGCATTTATTTGAAACATAAATTTTTTGTAACAAATGTATTCACTGTCACTTTTGATCAATTTAATGCATCTTTAATGAATAAAAGTAATAATTTATTAGTATATATGAGATAATGATACTGAGTGAAGGCTCTCGACACATATTATACGTCCATCAAATACTTTTATGTCAAACTCACTAAAATCCCAGCCTCAGCCCAATCAGAAGTACCAGTACTTACATAGAAAACCTATACATCAGAGCCTGATAAAAATGCATTTTTTAAAGAAAGATGTCAGATGGATTTAGAGGCTTTTGCATCTGAACTCTTCATACATATATATATATATATATATATATATAAAATAAAAAAAAAGGTCCCACTTTGTATTAGATGGCCTTAATTACTATGTACTTACATTTAAATTAATCATTTGATACAATGCATTTACATTACATTTTGAAAAAATACCTGCATGTAATTACATCTGTAATTAATTTCTATAATTACCCATCCCTTACACCAGGGGTGTCAAACTCAATTCCTGGAGGGCCGGAGCCCTGCAGAGTTTCGATGTAACCATAATTAAACACACCTGATCCAACTAATCAAGTCCTTCAGACTTAATTGAAAACTGCATAGTATGCGTGTTGGAGCAGGGTTGGAACAAAACTCTGCAGGGCTGCGGCTCTCCAGGAACTGAGTTTGACACCCCTGCCTTACACCATAACCCACCTTTAAACCTTCCCATACCACCAAACCTGTCCCTAACCTTACCCGTATCCCACCTCAATAGCAGCAAAAGTGTTTTTCAATACATTATAGATTCAATTTATGTATGTACATATACCTATATGTTGTACTTGCAATAATATGAAAGTCAAAATACATGGCTACTTTTGAATGGCATCAATGGAGAAAGATGCTTTTGGCCTGCTTGGCCTAGATCTAGTAGCGCCACATTCCGCACATTTGCATAAAGTTGAACTCTGCCAAAACTCAGTTTGTGTTACTTCAAATTGTCAGCAATAATTGAAAATAAATGACTTCTGGTTGCTTTGTTACTCTGAATCGCTGTCAGTGAATGAAGTCGCCTATGTAGACAGACGGCAGAGAGGCAGCTCAGTAAGTTTTGAAACAGAGCTACTGACAGAGCTCGGCTGGAAAAGTACAAGTATAAACATGACAGCGGGCATTTCTTACCGTCATCAATAAACTAGCTGTACTGTCATGTGCATAGCAATACACAGAGTATAAATTAATCACTGTGAAAAATAAATCTGCGCTCCGCTCGGAACTGTTGTATCAGCACAGCTTCACCGCAGACCTCGCGCTCACTGTACGAATTCTCTAATGAGCACACTCAGATGCTATTTGTTAAACAAGCTAATTCAAATTCCGCAATCAGCTACGGAATATCGCATTCATTTCCAGAAACCTCTTCGTGTTGCCCGTGACCTCTGCTAGATCTCTCAGAGGTTGCTGTGGAATTGGAATTCTTATTAATCCAACAAGTAGCTTTGGGAAGCCATAAAGCAAAACAGAGTCATTATCTAGTTCAGTAGCGCTCCAGAGAGAAGCAGCACTGAGTGTGTACTAATAATTAGCAGGAACGAAGCATTTACAAACAAAGTCTCATTAATAGTGAGTGTGACAGACATCTCCTTCAAGCCCTGTGGAGCTCGTGAGCAGCGCAGATGTTTCGTCCCGCCATGGCTGTCATCGAGCATCACATTACTGTTCGTAAACGACACATCTGTGGAGGCACGGAAACGAGCACACGTGTTTTGTCGCGACTTGCCAGCCTATGAAATTAGCCCAGGGTCATCAGGGGGAAGTGTGCACATCTCAGCCACTCAGCAAGGTGTTTCTTTCTGAAATGAAAAGAAATGGTCTTAGGGATGGGTGAAGACGCAGGTGAAACCCCTAGTCGGCTTTGATTGATTACGTGTGCACAAGATGTAGGAGAAAAGGCATTCAATATATTCAATGAGACTCGACATAGCAAAGACTACTTGAGACACAAAGGAAAAATGTATCTGGAAAAATCTAAAACACTTTGGTATTGTCTCCAGTATGAAAGAGAGTTTCTTTAGCTGACATGCAGTTGATGAATTCTTCTTCAGATAGAAGCCAAAAACGATAGTTATCAAGTTTTGTTTCGATTTATACACAATACAGATAGTTTGAAACCAGCTTTAAGGTAAGATAAAAAACAGGAAAATAACAGAATCTAAGATTGAAACTTCTTCAAATAGGAGATGAAATTCAAAATCTGCTGCGAAGGAACTCTAAAACTGTGTAGAGTTCATCAATTATAAAAGAAGTCCAATTCAGCTATAAGGCAATAGTGTTGTTTTTCAGCTCAAGTCAATGAAATGTTGCTTCATTTTAGTTCAATAAGTGTCAATGTTGAACACTAGAACAGCATTATATACACTGCCCTCCAAAAGTTTGGAAATACCCCTGTGAAAAAAGACAGGCAAAGTGTAGTTTTGACGATATCAGCATAAATCCTCATCATTTTTTGATGCAAATACATTAAAGTAACTTGACATTATCATTGAAGACCATCATGACCATCATGGCCTCCCCAATCACCCGACCTCAACCCAATATGCACCCTCTAGTGGCGAAAACCTACATAATGTGCCTTTAAGTTTATTTAAAAACTTTTTAATTTTAAAAGTGTTGAGAGTGTATGTTTTTCCAATTAGATGTATATTTTTGGAAATTGAGATTTATACATCACCTGAAAGCTGAATAAATTAGCTTTCCATTGACAGGACAATATTTGGCCAAAATACAAAAATGTTAAAATCTGGAATATGAAGGTGCAAAATATGCAATGCATATTACTATATCAAAAATTAAGTTTTGATATATTTACGGTAGGAAATTTGCAAAATATTTTCATGGAACATGATCTTTATTTAATGATTTTTGGCATGAAATAAAAATCTATAATTTTGACCTATACAATGTATTATTGGCTATTGCTGCAAATATACCAGTGCTACTTATGACTGGTTTTGTGGTCCAGGGTCACAAATGTTTACAGCTAGGGATAATAGCGGATAATCATATAAAAATCTACAATCTACAAGACTGACAAAAAAAAGGTGTAAATCTAGAAATTGCTAGAAAGATAGAAATAGTATTTACTTGTAAAACAGGCTCTTTATTCTTTACAACTTTGAAAAAACTCTTTTTTTTTTTATATTGTATTAACTTTTTGGAACTAAAGATATTAAATACAAGTTCTAATATATAAAAATGTGTTTCTTCACACACAGTTGAAATTTTAAATTAATGCTAATTTTGATTGAGCTAAAAATAAGATTTATTTGTTTGCTTGTTTATCTGCTTTTATTAAATAAATAAATAAACAACATCCTTTGAAAACCCCCTGTGTAAACTCACTAGGATTTAGAAAAGACTGTTGAAATTGTATGTGAATTTCCCATTCTTGTGTGCATTTCTCATGAGCAGTTTCTTCTTCCCAGGCGCTGAGTAAAGTGTTGTGTCAGTTGTAATGAATTGGATATTTCAGAGAGTAACAAGAGCAAAGCCTTGTGGGTCATTTAGTGCACAGCTGTATAGGAATCCCACAGCACTGGAACTTTACAGCTCTCTGAATGAAGCAATAAAGGAGCGTGAATATGCACATATGCAGGAGCAGAGCTAAGAGGAGGGGTCAGGATGGTGCAGAATAAAGGCACCTGTCTCCGTTTCTCTCAAGAGAACCATTCTGCCATTTTAATCAACTCCGAGAGAGGACCACACTCCTGTTCCAGATACACGAGCCAGGAATCCGCTCTTCGAGACGCCACGCATGACTAAAGAGAGTGCATAAACCTGACGGAGAATAGAGCTGCATGTAATATCACAATTAAAGTGAATACAGTGCCGTTGTGTACCCGTAAGCACACGGGAGCCATCCATGTTCCGTGAAATGCTAATTTCACACGCTGTCGATCCATCATGGTTTTCCAAAGTGCTGAAATACACAATTATTTGCATGAGGGATTCAGCTGCTTAAAACAAAAGAATTATATTCTCAAGTTGAGCTTCCGGAAACAGCCAAGGTAGCAGGATCGCCAAAACAAACACTGCATGGAAGCCAAAAGAAGTTATGATTGGGGACAAATGAGGTAATGAGTGGGCCCGCTAAGGTATAGCCTATTCATTGGGCTAGAGGGAGAACTGGTCCACACATAAAAATGTAGTCTTGTCCTGCTGCAAACAGTTTAGCCTTTATCGCTCAAGCCTGTCGTTTGTGTTTCTGATGCGTGTGCACATTCTCAGGTCAAATGAGCCTCAAAATTAATTAGACATCAAAAAGAACTGCAGCACATGAAACAAAAATACAGCTAAGCACAAACTCACTCATAAACTATACCGATTTATTTATTTATTTTGAAAACCTAGAGACCTGACTTAATTAGAATAGGACAAAACCTACTTTCAGTGTACAAATTCTATGATAATTTGGAATCAACTTGTATGTAATAATCACAGTTTTTTGGATTTGTAATTTCATTCCGCTTTCTAAAAACTTATTTTTAAACTTATATTATTTTAAAAAAAAATTCAATATATCTATATAGTTATTATTATTTTTTTGTATATATTTTTTATTTCAGTTTTTAGTATTTTAAACTAAAAGATGCCTTGATAATAAGCTGAAACAAAAAAAATAAGTTTATTTTCTTTAATTACAGTGAAAATTATTACATTAATTTATTTAATATAAATGTATATTTAAATTTATATTAAATAAATTAATTTATATTTAATAATATTAATATAAACACACACACACACACACAAGCAATTCATCTGTTTCTTTTTTTTTTCTTTTTTCCCCCCTCCTGTAGACTGAGAAACAGCACTGACAGCATCTTTTGCAAAATTCATATAGCCTACCCTTTGGAACAGCTGAGAAACAATGCATTAGTCTGCTGCTTTTATTTAGCAATAAAAACGGCCGCACTTTTGTTACGAGCGAAACGTGAAATCGCGGGACGTAATGCATTTTTAATGCTCAAGATACTGGAGGCATGCTGTGGTTTTTCTGAGTCTCAGTGAAGTCAAGCTGTCACGTTAAGCCATTACACACAGAGGAGATCCCAAACACGACTGCAAAGCTCAGATTTTGCATGGAGTTCAAACGGTGCAGCCACCGCCGAGAAGATGTATGGTTTAACATCCTAAATGGAGCAAAATAACCCAAAATGCACCTTGGTTTGTGTGTACGAGCACAAGCTTGCTTGTGTAAGAGCACAATACACTGACGTTCAGAAAAAAAACAGCATGTCTGTGAGAGTGACTCATGCTGACAGGAATAGGAAAGGTTGAAAACGACAACACTGAATATTAAAAAGTAAAACTCTTTTGATGAATGTTGATAAGCGGGTTTCCAAAATGAAACTTGACAAGCTTTGTCTTCTCATTATTGAGTGCTACTGTAAAAAAACGCACAGGTGACTCAAGATGGAAGTCTGTCGCATCATCTGTGCATATTCTCTCAAGCAGACTGGATAAATTCAGAGCGTAAAAACCATAAATCAAAATCTGAAGCACTGATTCGGCACATACCTACATATCCAAATATCCCACCCCACACACACATAAAGTACAGGTATACTCAATAAAAAAAGCAAACTTTTGACACATTTATAGAAGAAACCAGATAAAGCGGTTCAAAATGAACCCAAGGCCTTTTATTACAAGGGGGACGTGCTGAAAGGATACGGGTAAAAGTAGATCTGTGAGGGGAAAACAATTTCAGACACCCAGCACAGCTCAATCAGCTTCTACTGATCACAGCTCTTCATCACAAACCCACTGCACTGCAGAGAGCCAAAGAATAAAGCAACAATCTCTGGTCTATCTCTGTTTATTTCTGCTCTTATGTGGGTATTTACACTCAGTCGCTTCATGCGTCTTGATCAATCAAACTGCTGTTCGATTGAGTATGCATCATCAGTTTACACTTGGCTACATAAACAACTCTGGTCAAATGGATTTCTATTCTCACACTATATGCAAACATAACAGAGTTCATTTCCACAATGATTCTAGTAACGGTGGGAGTGAAGTTTGCTTCTTGGAGGGTATTTACTTGGTCTTTTCAAAATTGCACAAAATCAGTGAACATAGACAGCATTTTAAGGCATGACAGTTTTTAATGGAAAGGCTATTCCTAACGGAAGGCAGAAGAATTATGCAACATTACTACATAAGATGGCCAAATTCTAAAGCAGAATTACATCCCTCTTGAATAAGGTAATCCAAGAATGAATTGCACTGAGCTCAGAGAAAACGATTCACCCAAGACAACAGATAGAATCCTGAGAAATGTGATTATAAATATGATTCTGTTTCATTCAGTACTAAAACATAATGTGTACGCTACTGGATAATACTATGCTAATTGTGGTTTGTTTGTTTGTTTTTTCTGTTCTGCAATCCTAGGTGTATAGGACTTTCTTCTTTCCGATGAATATAATCTGAGTTATATTAAAAATGTCCTGGCTCTTCCAAGCTTTATAACGGCAGTGAATGACTGTTGAGATCTCAAAGCCCAAAAAAGACAAAACATGGTTCTTGTGAGACTAGCATACTCTCACTGGAGTTTATGCCACACCTATGAGACCTTTTTTTAATATAACTCTGATTGTATTCATCTGAACGAAGAAAGTCATATACACCTAGGATGGCTTGAGGGTGAGTAAATTATGAGGTAATTTTCATTTTGGGTGAACTATCCCTTTAAGGACATTTAAAAATTTTCAAAACTTTCTAACAAGGTATTCTTGCTTGCCCATTTAGTTTGTATTAGGCATTCTACATTTAATTCTGAATGATGTAACCCTGCCTGTCATTAAACAATATATAGAAATACGGTTTAAATTAATATTTGTGTGCTTTGATCAATATTTTTATGCTTATTTAAGTATTGCCTTCCTACAGATTAAAGAGTACAGCAAGCTACTAGTGACATCAAAGACATCAACGTTTGATTTGGAAAGATGGAACTGATTAAAACAACAACAAAGTACCTTGAATGTGCATCACTTTTTGATAAAAGCTTCTGCCAAATGCATAAATGTAAATAACTGCAGCTTTAGCTTAGCAATGTGTTAAAGGGAATCCTGGGTATTAAGCCTTGTATAGCTTAATGTAACTCAAATGATGTCTCTTACTGAAATATGGAGTAGAAAACACATGAAGGAGTTTTGTTATTAAAAAATTACACATTTTGGACTGTGGGGGTGCCATTATTTAGATTATGTAAAATGGTTGCTACTAAATGTTACAATTTTTACCGCAAAACAATTTGGAAAATAAAAAACTCATACAATACCACACTGTGTGGCTTTTGGTTGTACTTTTCAGTTGAAGGGCAACAAGAAAAGCGATGCAAGTCTTCACTACTTCCCTAGTGATAAGAAGAGGAGAAAAGAATGGGAAGAATGCCTGTGGATGAATAAAACTAACTAAAGACCTGCGTCTTTGTTCTCGCAACTTCAGCCCTGATGCTTTAAGGCTTTTAGTAGACCACAGCTATTGAAAGAGCTTACAAATGGCAGAGACAAGAAACACTTGTCATGACGGCGCAGCCACTGAAGGAGTTTCTCAGCGCAGATTTCACTCAATATCTGGGGGTGTTTGAACTTGGTACACTTATATATACACTTATATCCATCGCCACTATAAGTTCTTTATAGTAGTAGCTCACAGAGTGAAACCATTTTACATCATCGAAATTATAGATAGTATAAAACTATCTGGATTTTTTAAATTAAAATAAAAATTTAATGGGTTTTTTACTACATTTCAGTAAGAGACATCATTTACATTACATTAAGCCATACAAGTCTTAATACCCAGGGTTTCCTTTAACACCTCTACTAAACTATATATAAATCAATTGTGTGTGCAGTAATTGTTTTTGCACAGCAGTGTAAATCTTAAAAAGTAGCTGCCTTATGTAGGCAGTGGACAGCAAAGCACTTCACTGCTGTAGGCTTTAGAACAGAGGTAATGAGTTTCTTACTGAAAATGATAAGAATATGCTCCCTGCTTAATATTTTAAATCAATTCTAATAAAGGCTTGAGAGTAAGAGTCTATCTTTAAATAGTCGCTAAAAATCTTAACAACAGAAATGTCTCTATTTGGATTGAACAAGATAAGATGATTATTCATTTTGATATTTGACAGCTTTGACCCTTTTTTATGTGTTAACTGGCAAGTTGTTCTCAATAGCCTCATTAAATTCTGCTTGTAGATGTCAGCTGTCAGTATAGCGAGTCACTGAAACACTTCAAATTGGCAATTTTCTTCAATCTCATTTTGTGGCCAGATTAAACTGCTTATGAATATAAATATAAAAAAAAAAAACTTGTGCAACAGTGCAGAAATGCAACAGTTGGGAGTCTGGGATTCTTGTCCAAGTATGAAATTGACAATTTAAAGAGTTATACTGGGTGTCTGAAACAAAAAAAAATTCTAAATATTTGTAACAATGTGATATTTGGTGTTAATGTCAATGGTTTGCTGTGTTCCATTCCACTTCTGACAATAAACGTGGGGAGGAAATTTAATTTTAACATGAAAATAAACAGAATATGTAGACATGACATAAAATGACATAAAATAATTAAATAATAAGACCACAACCCATGGAATGTTAAATTGAAATTTGAAATATAATGACTTAAAGTCAGAAGTGTGACTTTAAATGGTATTGCATCACACTTTTCCATGTATTAAACTGGAAATGACATCTTACGGAGTTAAATGGAATACAGTATTATAGATGCTGTTATTGATATGCCAAACTGCTGCTTTCTACAGTTTTACACTAAGTGCTGGTCCTCAGATCTTTTTTGCTTTGCATTGCTGCATTCTGTCAGTAAGATCATGGGCATCTAGGCTGGAGTTTGGCTCTTTCTGATGATTGGCCCTGATAACCCTGTCTTCCAACCTACCATCACACATCCATACAGTACAATTGCTCTAGAATCAGACTCTTCTGTATGCGCACATATGGGGTTAACCTCACACCTAAATTCAGACCTTCACACAAGCGGCTGTCCGCAGCCCGCTGTAGATGATTACTTTTGCAACCAGAGGCACAAAAGCTCCTGAGACTCCATTAGGACCCTCACAGTGAGGCTGACAGGAATGGAGGTAACTGGGACTTTTACTTGACTCGCATCCAAACGAAAGCACAGTACACTGTAAGCTCCCAATCACATCACTTCGCAACACGCATTCATTTGAAGGACTCCACGTTTCTATTTTTGATGCACTGAACAGCCAATTCAGCACAATTTCCCTCTTTGTCTAAAAATAAAATTATTACATCCAAGAAAGTGGGGTCAGGCTGAGACCATGCTGAAAATTTCATTTAAACTCGGAAATGAACAGAAAATATTGGGATTTAAAACCATTTAGAATAACCCTTAAAGGATATGACAAAATAAATGTTTAAGATTGATGATTATTTCTAGTTTCTAGCAACCCACAGGAAGATGAATTGAATTCAATTCAATTTGCGAACACGCTCTGAGGTTTGGATCTAAATCAAATGATTCGCTACACTGTAAACCCGAACAGTGAAATTAATTAAATGAAATGAGTTGATTTCACTCAAATAATAATGAAAGTTCATTGGACTTAATTGAAATAAGTTCTGTAAACTCAAAATGCAGTTGTAGTAAACTGAACTTAAAATGATTGAGTTTTCTAGTTCCCAGCATGCTTTGCATCAGACAACATGGAAAATAAATGTTGAAATTAAGTGTTATTTTGTGTGTTTTTGCACAAGATTAATGTAGAGAGACATATGTTAGTACTTAAATGCTGTGTTATGTTAGGATTTACATAAGTTTCTCTTATGTTGGTTTTGTAGTGTTACCGTTGTGGTAAAGAGTAGAGCCTGTGGTTAGGTTGAGGATGCACAGTATGTGTATATTACTGTTATGATGAGTGGGGTGGGACCATGGAAGCAAGCCTGGGATTGGCTCCCATGGCTCTCGGCCCGCCACTCTTGTTATAAGAATGTAAAGCTTTGCTAACTTAAAAAAAAATGAGTTTGATTACTCAGATGTTTTAAGGCAATAAGTTTCTTCAAATGTTTTGAGTATTCTTAACTTATCAGGTTTTACAGTGTATCAAAATGATTGAGCTGGGTGACTAAGTATTTTAAGTTAGGAGAAATTATTTTGCATGAGTACAACAAACTCAAAACTAGATGTTTCTGCTTACTTAAAAGTGGACATTTCAAAACTTAAACAATTTGATGTAACTGATTACCTCAATTTTTTTGAGTTTTGCCAACTTATTTGGGATTACAGTGTATACACACTTCGAAATCCCAATTTGAATCAAAAGATTCATGAACCATAATTTTAGATCAGGATTCAGAGCGGCATTCGTGAATCCTTCAATTCGCAAACCCGCTCTGAAAGACTCATGAACCCACTCCAACGTCGCAATCTGAATCGAATGATTGGTGTTATGCGAAGTTCTGATCTAAATCAAATGATTCGCCAAACTGCTCCGAAGTCCCAATATAAATCAAATGATTTGTGATGCACACACCAAAGTCACATTTTGAATCAAATTATTTGTGTACCCCATTGAAGTCCCGATTTGAATCAAATTATTCACGCTCCGAATTTCTGATGTGAATCAAATAATTTGCAAATCATAATTTTAGATCAGAACTCATTGAATTTGCAAACCCCCTCTGAAGTTCCAATCTGAATCAAAAGACTCACGAATCTGTTCCGAATCAAATTGAATAATTTTTTAACTGAATCATTTAATTTGCAAACCTGCTCCGAAGTCGCCATCTGAATCAAATGACTGGCGATATGCGAGGTTCTGATCTAAATCAAATGATTCGCCAAACTGCTCCAAACTCCCGATCTAAATCAAATGACTTGTGATACACGCTCCATAGTCCCGATCTGAATCAAATGATTCAAGAACCCCACTAAAGTCCCGATTTGAATCAAATGATTTGCGGTCCAAAGTTCTGATCTGAATCAAATGATTTGTGAACCATAATTTCAGATTGGGACTTTAGAGTGTGATTCTCGAATCATTCAATTCACAAACCTGCTCCGAATTTCTGATCTCAATCAAAAGACTCATGAACCTGCTCTGAAGTCGCAATCTGAATCAAATGATTGGTGATATGCGAAGTTCTGATCTAAATCAAATGATTCACCAAAGTGCTGCAAAGTCCCAATTTAAATCAAATGATTTGTTATACGCGCTCCGAAGTATTGATTTGAATCAAAGGATGCGTGAACCTCACCGAAGTCCTGATTTGAATCAAATTATTCACGCTCCGAAGTTCTGATCTGAATTAAATAATTGGTGATATGTGAAGTCCCAATCTGAATCAAATGATTTGTGAACACCAGTCCCAAAGTAAAACAAAAGTTATTTGCAAAACGTGAAGTTCCCAACTAAGTCAAATGATTTGCAAGGTTCAAGGCTTTAAAACTTTTAAACAAGACTTTCTTGATTTTCTAATTGTTCTTTTATTATTTTGCTTCTTTACATTTACGTTTGAATTGCAATACAGTTTTCTATCTAAATTCAAACTCAGGAACTGATTTGGAACTTTAAAGGAAAATCAGTTCTTAATGATGCATAACCTGGCTGTCATTAAAGCAAAAGGGAAACAACAAACATTAAGAAATTCATACTGATTTTTAAATTAGTTTAGTTCTTTAGTTTAACTCTAATCGTTATGCTCAGCATAATGTTTAATTAAAAAAAAAAAAAAAAAAAATGGAAGCACACAAGATGAACAACACACCGGTACCATACCATCCTATTGGACGCATTGTTTTCATTAGTCCAGATCATTGCATCTTTTCATCATTCTATTGCAGCATGTGATGTGATGTGAAAAATCCAGCTCTTAGTTCTTAGAGGTGTATGTGGAGATCATAGACGCTCTTTGCTTCGGCTAGCGTTAGAACAGCTAAGAGCGCAGTAGTCCTCCAATTACTGAAGAATTAGAGCTCAAGGCCTGAGGTTATCTTCCTCTCCACCCGCTCACTCTGCTATCTTTCTGTGGATTAACGCTTCTCTGTTCTTATCTTAGACTGCAAGCTAAAATCCATGAGATACAGGCAGATAAGAGCAAGGCAATAAGCCAAGGAGATGCAGCAAAGGAGAAGAGAGGCAATATAAACTTCAATATATAAGACAAGTGCTACTGACCTAATATAGTATTCAAATAAGATGTACAGTATTTAAATGAGCTCATACAGTAGTGACCAACATGTTGGGAGGTAGAAGCAGTTGCAGCTCTGGTCTGGTAACCCACAGGTCAATTATTTAAACTCCATAAGGGGTGATTGATGACCTGGGGAGATGCTGAGTTCCCTATCTGAATGTGTTGTTTCACTAGTTTTTATCCTACGTTTGTCCTGTTGTTTCGGTCAAACCAGCAGTGCGTGTGTGGGGTGATTGTCTGCCAACGCACTGTTTTGCCCACGTCAGACAGCCAGACATCTGAACCTCAATCTGGGCTTGACAGATCGTTTCTAATCATATGTGCCAATGCTCACATTTACAGTTCCTGTGAATGTACTGACATCTAAATTTGTAACAATAGATAGAAACAATAGAATTATAGAATAAAAGAATTAAAAATAAATAGAAGGATACATGGATGGATGGAAGGAACAAAAGAACAAACAATATAGATATAAAACATGATAGAAAGACTAAACATTAGACAGAATGACACACTGAAGAATGGACAGACGGAATGAACAACAAACAAAATAATTATAATATAAGTCACACATTGAAGTGAGTTTCTGTTTTTGTCACTCTTCTGATGAATTTCATTCACTTGTTTGACAATGTACCCACACAGAGAAATTTTGCTCAGATTTTTTTGTAATGTTCCTAATATTATTTTACTTTTCTTTCTGTTTTTCTCTTCAAATTTCTTTAGATTGTTTGACTACTGGAAAGAAAATACAGAACAATATAGCAATTAAATTGCTAATTGTGTTTCCTTCTAGCTAAATTTCACATACATAAACAAAAATTTGGCTCTAAACTTCTCTTTTCAAAGCTGATCTAGACAAGTATACTGAAACTAACCAAAGTCATGTTCATCCTAAAGCAGTGAAAACCGCATCTCACAAGCCCTCTTAATGTGGAAAAAAATATGGTTACAGTTAAACTATGGCAACCACAAATTAACCATTGTTTTGCTATACTAACCACAGATTAATGGTATTTGTAGTAAAACTGGTTATAGAAAAACATGGTTACTACACTTTTACTATAAAAAAAACATAGTTAATTTTCTTAAGGGACTTGTATTTGTGTATCTTTCTTTTCTTTTACCTTGTTTTGTTTTTATAGCACTGCCTTGTACTGCCTGGTTTAATGTTTTGTACTGTTTAATAAAAAAATCTAAAAAAAACACAAAAAAAAAACCTCAGATTCACAAACCTGGATCTAAATCAAATGATTTGCAGTCGGTGCTCCAAAGTCCCGATCTGAATCAAATGATTTGTAAACCATAATTTCAATTATAAGAGAGTGGTTTGTGAATCATTTAATTGTGAACCCACTCAGAAGTTCTGATCTAAATCAAATGATTCGTGAACACGGTCCAAAGTCCCAATCTAAATCAAATGATTTGCAAACCACGCTCTGAAATCCTGATCTAAATCAAATGATTTGCGATTCACTCTCTGTATCCTCGATCTGAATAATGATTTGCAAACCTCATTTCAGATCAGGACTTCTGAGCGCTGACTGCGAATCATTTAATTCGCGAAATGATTTGCGAATCCGCTCCGAGGTTCTGATCTGAATCAAAAGATTCATGAACCCACTCTGAAAATTCTGATCTAAATCAAATGATTTGTGACATGTGCTCTGAAGTCCCGATTTGAATCAAATGATTCACAATACGCGAAGTTCTCAACTAAATCAAATGATTTGCGATCCCCTCTCCGTATTCTCGATCTGAATAATGATTTGCAAACCTCATTTCAGATCGGGACTTCTGAGCGCTGACTGCGAATCATTTAATTCGCGAAATGATTTGCGAATCCGCTCCAAAGTTCTGATCTGAATCAAAAGATTCATGAACCCACTCTGAAAATTCTGATCTAAATCAAATGATTTGTGACATGTGCTCTGAAGTCCCGATTTGAATCAAATGATTCACAATACGCGAAGTTCTCAACTAAATCAAATGATTTGCGATCCCCTCTCCGTATTCTCGATCTGAATAATGATTTGCAAACCTCATTTCAGATCGGGACTTCTGAGCACTGACTGCGAATCATTTAATTCGTGAAATTATTTGCGAATCCGCTCAGAGGTTCCGATCTGACCCTAAAGATTACTGAACCTGCTCCAAAAATTCAGATCTAAATCAAAAGATTTGTGACACGTGCTCTGAAGTCCCGATTTGAATCAAATGATTCACAATATGCAAAGTTCCCAACTAAATCAAATGATTTACGAACCCGCTCCAAAGTCCCAATCTAAATCAAATTATTTGCTATTATACATGCTGCAAAGTCCTGATACGAATCAAATAATTCACGAACCTGCTCCAAAGTCCTGATCTTACTCAAATGATTCGCTATACACACTGCAAAGTCCTGATCCGAATGGAATAATTCACACGCCCCCACCAAAGTTCCGATCTGAATCAAATGATTTGTGATCCGCGCTCTGTATTCCAGATCTGAATAATGATTCATGAACCATTATTTCAGATCGGGACTTTTGAGCACTGATCGCAAATCATTCAATTCGCAAAATAATCAGAATCAAAAGATTCACAAACCCACTCTGAAAGTTCAGATCTAAATCAAATGATTCGCAATGCGAAAAGTTCCCAACTAAATCAAATGATTCACGAACCCGCTCCAAAGTCCCGATCTAAATCAAATGATTTGTGATACATGCTTTGAAGTCCCGATCTGAATCAAGTGATTCGTGACACGCAATCCGATTAGAGCGCTTAGATACTGTGAATTTTGTGATGCAATGGTTTAACTTTAACTGATCTGGAGCTTCGAAAAGCTACATTTCACCCATCACTATAGGCTACGTGCAGCTTTTTAAAATCATTACAAGTTAGAATCAATCTGAGCAATTTCAGCGTAAATGACTCAGTTGAATATAGGTTTGTCTGTTCCTCCGCTTTTCGGGTCTTCAGCCGTGTTTACACAGCACTACTGGCTTAGCTCACTAGTTTTATGACATTAACTGAAATATGACCACCGCTGCTGAAAAAAAAGAGGTTTTAGAGGGGGTTTTGGCCACTTCCTTAGCTGGTCAGGCTGGTCTTAGCTGGTCAAGCTTGGAGACCAGCTGGAACAAACAGCTAAAACCAGCTTGACCAGCCTAGCAAGGCTGGGAGATCTGCTAAGACCAGATAACCAGCTTAGGGTGGTTTTAGCTTGTTTGTTTTTCTTCAACAGCAACTGCAGTTCAGTTTGTGAAAAGACAAAAATGACCACAAATGATGTCATATGGTACACATGATGCACACAGATATCCAACTCACATATACATCCTGAGATACACACCCCCACAAGCACACACATCAAGATCAATGTAATGACGAATGAGTTTGACTTTGAAATGATGAGAGACTCCTACAGAGGGGGTGAGTTTAAATTGAGGGCAAAGCTGATAACAGAAAACTATTGGAGTGAAAAGATTACTTGAAGAAATGACGGAGAGTGAGAGAGATCAGAGTAGAAGAGAAGCTCTCAGACACTGAGAACATATGTGTTTGTGTGTAATCATGTGTTGAGATCATTTGACTGCTTGATAGGTGATTTTCAGCATGTCTGCTCACTCGAAGTGCAACAAAACAGTAGCTTCCTCTTCAATCGAGTGTCTTTCCAGCTTAGCTTTGTAGAATTTATGAAATGTCTGTTCTTGTATTGTTTAGTTTATTTCAAATACTTGATTGATTTCAGTCATTATGCTGTCTTAATAAAGTGTTATTGATTCATTACTTTCTAGTCTGGCAGATCCATCAAACAAATCACCCTCCATAAATGATTTACAGATATTTATTAGTTTCAAGATGGCACATACATTTAGATTGTACAAGGCAGCAAGTGATGAAGTATTTGTTTTATTAAGGTAGATATACAAAGATGACAACTGCTACAATGTCATCTCATATTGATATTTATATGCCGTATGAGCTGGATGGGACACCTTCGATACTAACAGTAGCCAATCTGGTTTATTACATAAGGTCTCTCTCTCTCTGTGCAAAATGATTTAGTTCATTAAAGCTATTTGACTTTCAAATCTGAATGAACAAAGCAGGCAGTATTCAATAAAATAATTTGTGCACAGCCAGAACTGTTTTGTTTTTGATGATTGATATATCTATCTATCTATCTATCTATCGGAATTTTCTGTGAAGTCAGACCCGACATACAGAGACTTACTGTATTTTTAAAAATTGCTGTATACTACTGTATTTGCTGTAACAGCCTCTTTGGTACCATTCTATTGAGGTTGTTTTAGTTACAATAAAATTTAATTAGTTACAGACAAATGTTTTTTTTTTTTTTTTTTTGAGACAAACTAAAAAATTTGGTTTATGTTTTTTTTTTTTTTAAGAGTGTGCAGACCTACTTGCACTATTATGCTGTTATACTTTAATTATATATTCAATGACATAAAATGGTCTTAAAATGACAATAATTCCATTTATTTCAATTATTTCTGGGACAATATATCACCCAACAAGAAGTAGTTATCGTGACAGGCCTAGTGTTACATCACTTGTAATGATTGGAAAATCCATTTGTCATTAATGTCAGAAACAGCACGAGCGCTTGGAGTACATCTGTACGTCAGAAATATACAGGGGCATCACTTTACTGTTCGCAGCCACTATAGATAGTATATATAATGGTTTCTATACTTTTGCAGAGTCACACCATTTGGGGATAAACCCACAAGAGTGGAAGAGTTCTGGAGAACATCTGCGCTGTGTGTCGAGGCACCTTACGAGAGAATAAGACCAGCAAGCAAGGTAAAAATATATGTACGCTTGTCTGTGTGTGTCAGATTTTGCACACCAGTTTAACCTAGTAACATTTACCCGTCAACATGGTGGTAACTTTATGATGGTAAACTGAGCTGTCGTTTCCAATGACTTTTGTCAGTTTATTGAATTAAGTTACAGAGTTAAAATTGTTTTTAAGGATTTAAGCATTTTGTTCAAATGTTGGCCAGTAGCCTAATGAGGAATCAAAACCATATGTTAGCTAGGTTAAATCAAGTGTTATGGAAATAGTTTGTTACAGTTTTTAATGGAATTTTAGATTTACTGAATTTTTTTGTATTTGTGTTTTAAAGGCAGCTGCAATGAAGCATCAAGAAAGACGAGCATGCCAGCCACCCTGAGACTGATAATTCATGGTAAGAGAACAACTATGGTTTTGAGAGGTTTGTGTATTCTATATGGGGTTTGCCATTTCTACTTCTTGTTTTTTAGAGATAACATTTCTGTCACTAAAAAAGTGGATGGTGGCTACATTTTGGAACAGCACCTGGGTTTTGCAGATGGCTATGTATTCTTTGGCGTTTGTCTTTTTTCCCCATTATGTTTCTGTTGCCTAAAGATTCTTTGTGAGGATAAATCCAGATGACACAACATAATGCACTGCAAAATGTTCTAAGGCAGGAGAAATGGTGAAGATGCACTGTTCCAGCATTGAAAGACGGTATGTTTAAGTGTTATACATGCAATGCTTTAAACAAAGAATTTGATATTTTGTAATTATTGTGTCTGTTTTAATTGAATACCAGTATTATAGAGTAAACATAAAATGAATTCTATTTTAAAAATGATAAAATCTAACGAAATCTATTAAAATGAATTAATTACAGTAGTATACTGATTAATGTGATTTTTACAGTAATTTACAAGAAATGCAACTGTAAATTAAATACTATCTATCTATCTATCTATCCATTTGTCTTATCTTCAGTGCCTTTTGCAAGATAGATTGTCTATACTCCATCACCCATCCATCTTCAAGGCTTTTTAAACTTTTTCAAAACTTTTTTGAAGTCTTTCTTTCTTTTATAGTTAGTTTTTCATTGCACTTTTTTAGCTTCTAATTTAAATTAAGTTTTTGATCACAATAATTATTCTGTCATAATTGAATGTTGTTGTGTTTTTTTTTTCACAAATGTAACTTTGGTTATTCAAAAATAAAACATTTCAGAAATGAATACATTTTCTTTGCACACACACCAAACAATGTAGGATGACATGCAGCCTCTAAATCCTTCTTTTCTCATCCCATTGACAGTTAAGGTTTGGAGCTGACCCTAGGCCAGCAAACTACTGTACTCAGTTTTACAGTGAGCTTTATCCTATCTCAAAGGGCAGTGGACTGAATGATACAATTCCACCAAAGCCTCGGCAAATCAATAGTATTTGCATTTAACTCTATGCATCAGCATACACACACCAGCAGTGACTAACACTAACACACAAAGGACCCAAACCAGTAAACTCCTGAATATTAATACACACAGAAAACTGATATTTGCAAAACCATGCAGAGGAGTTAAGCAGCAAAAGTATTAGATGCACAGTCCATCAAATCTACGTTAATTTGATGAGTGGAGAGTTCAATCTGACCCAGCTGTTTGAGGTTTAGGCTTCTCTGCAGGGTTCTGACCGTCTGCTGCTCCACTGCATGGACAGATGTGACCACAGCGTGATCCACACAGAGACAGCCGTCTTTACACTTCTCTTTCTGTGTCACACATGCACTGTATATACATTTGTATTTCAATGACATTCAAGGGGTCATGTCATGAGCAATCACATTTTTTATGGTCTTAATAGATTAAAACATTCATTGTACTATGAAAATATTGTACATACTGTATTTAATGAAAGTGAAAAAATCAATTGGGATTGACCCCTCTTCAAACTTAATGTATATTGTCTAAGGAAGAGTCAATCCTCTGTTCATGAAAAACTAAATTATGAGTGATATTATTACTTTATGAAACTTTAACTTTACTAACATCATAAGTGGACCTCAAAAACGAAAAAAAAAAAAAAAAAAATTAAATATATTTAAAAAATGAAATTTAATTAAGGGTAAAATCAGATATTGCATGTTATTGATATTACATGTAATACATAAAAGCATACTATATTTATGCTCTAATCGAAAACCATCCCTTGCTGATTATCAGAAGAAAGGCTCCTTGTTAAATAAACTAAAACATAAAAAAAAACTTATCTCTTCAGTCACTGAGCCTGAAGAAAGTTTAACAAGGAACTCAAAAGCATTTTAGCTCCACATGCGGCTCTGCTGGTTTCATCCTGGAGCAGTGTGTGTGTGTGTGTATGTGCATGCACAAGAGTATTTCACGCACAAGCTGTTTTTCCTTGGAAAATCAATTTAACCAGTCAGTAGACAAAGAGGCTGATTATCGACCCTAGTTTGTAGGTAGCATTGCCGTCTCCTCTCTCAGGACTCTTCTGAACTATTAGCAATCTACCATCTAATACAGTGCAACGAGGCAAGACGCAGCAAGCACAACGGGAAACCAGACTAATAACTGATATGTCTCGATATCAGGCAAATTATACAACCATTAGGCAGACATGTCTCTTTAGAGAAAATGCACATTATTCTTTTCTATTAATAATGCAATTGGACTCCGAACTATGGGCCAGTGCTAATCTGTCCAGAAGAATTAACATGTCGATAATTCCACATTTCAAGGGAGAAATGGTTTGTGAAACCACTGCGGGGCTATTGCAAATGTCCTCCGTGTGCTTGAATAAGGAGAGGCGTATATTATAGACAATAGTATGAAGAATTGAAGTCCAGTGTAATTGTATATAGGATTATGTTCCACAATAAATAGCACTCAGTGTGAGATCTGCCAAAAGAAAAGACTAAACTAATAGCTACACTTTTTACTCCAGAGAACATTTCTCAGGGTAGGTTTATTTTTTGGAGCCTATTTTCTTTCTTTCTTTCTTTCTTTTTTTATATGCACAAACTTTTTTGTAATCAAGACAACAGCACTGACTATAAAAAATGTATTATAATCTATTTAATGGCTTTTTTGTTATCCAACAACTGTAAAACTAAAAATGAACTATAAAAAAAAAAATAAATAAATAAATAAATAATGGAATTTTAGCAGCAGAACTGAAGTCAAACAGATAAATTAATAAATACTGGAATTTAGCAGAAGAACAGAAGTCAAATAAATAAATAAATAAATAAATAAATAAATACCAGAATTTTAGCAGAAGGACAGAGGTCAAGTAAATAAATAAATAAATAAAATTTATTTTAGCAGAAGGACATAGGTTAAATAATTAAATAAATGAATGATAAAAATAATGAATGAATGAATGAATGAATACTGGAATTTTAGTAGAAGGACAGAGGTCAAAGAAACTAATAACTAACTAAATTAATTAATGAATAAATAAAGGGATTTTAGACAGAAATCAAATAAAAAATAAATAAATAAAAAAATACTCGATTTTAGCTGAAGGACAGAAGTTACATAAATAAATAAACAAAAATAAATAAATAAATAAAGGCCAGAATTTTAGCAGTACAGAGGTCAAATAAATTAATTAATTAATTTTAGTAGAAGGACATAGGTCAAATAAATAAATAAATAAATAAATACTGGAATTTTAGCATGAGGAAAGAAGTTAAATAAATAAACAAATAAATACTGGATTTTAGCAAAAGGACAGAGGTCAAACAAACAAACAAACAAATAAACACTGTAATTTAGCAGAAGAACAGAAGTCAAATAAATAAATAAATAAATACTGGATTTTAGCAAAAGGGCAGAAGTCAAATAAATAAATAAATATATAAACTTATTTTAGCAGAAGGACAGAAGTCACACAAATAAATAAATAAATAAATACTGGAATTTTAGCAGAAGGAAAGAGGTTAAATAAAAAATACTGGAATTTAGCAGAAGGATAAAAGTCAAATGAGTGAATGAATGAATGAATAAATAAATACACACATACATAAATACATAGATAAATAAACACATACTGAAATTAAAAAAAAAAAAAAATTATAAATAAATAAATACACACATGCACATAGACAAACCATTTTGAAACCAACAGATAATCTACTGTATTCTTGGCCTTTTGACTCAAAATTGAATAGTTATTATAATAGACTGAGATACTATTTATAGTTTTTATTAAAGAGTGAGTTTTTTCATTTTTATTTCTGTTTTAGTTTTAATTATACATCATGCCCAATTAAATTGGAAAAAATGCTGGTAACTAGCTGAAAAAAGTAATTACATTGTATTTTATTTAAAATAACTTTTTAAAGTCTGATTTTAGCACTGTGTATGTGCGCCATATTCTCCAGCATGTCTCATTTACAGAAATTCATTACACAAAGACAATTATGTTTAATTAATCAAAAGCATTCTTCCTTTTTCTGCATGATTGCTTTGGGTTTGGAATAGGATATAATGGAGATAATCAATCCAAAACACACTTCTCTTCCAGCCCATTCAACTGAATATATCACATACTTTGTCACAGAATTACATGCATTTGTCATGATTATTGGTTTAGTTTCACCCACTCAGTCTCTGTTTGGATATATCAGTATACTGTTCATTATTAAGACGGATTTTTCCATTTCAGATCCCCGATGTGTTTTGAAAGAGAGTGATGACGGAAATCTCTCTCATTATCAATATGCTGAAGCAGGAAAATCAGAGTTTTTACATGTTATAGGTGTGCCTGAAGCTATGTGCGTCTAGTCTGGTCCATTCATGATGTTTCATGAGGCTTTGAAGAAAGAACAAAAGTCCGTGGACATCCCCTTTTGATCAAAACCAGGTTGTCAAAACCTCATCTCAAATAACCTTCCAAACTTTGCACCCAAAAGTTTCATCCAAGTCCCTCCAAGTTTGCTTACGGCCACAGAACTAGCAAACGTCTGTCCCTCTAGAGTCTCAGGAATAAGCTGCACAAGCGAGGAGGGAATAAAATCACTTATTGTTTAGCACATCAAAGGCAAAGAGGAAAGGAACCAAAAGAGGGAGGAGAGAAAGAAAGAGGAAAAAAGCGAGGTGAGAAGAAGGGAGACATGCTTTGAATGCACATGTTTCTGCTTATGCAGCATGTAAACTGCAGCAGTGACTCGAGTACGTCCCCATCCGCACAGCCCTTCAGAGATCTGAGCCAAAGTCCTAGTTATTTATGGTGCACTGAGAAACAATAATGTCTCTGATGCACTCGCCCGATTTAAACACCCAGCTAAGACCATGAGACTTGGCTATCATTGCTTTAAATTCTCCGCAAATAAGAGATTTTCGGCGTGACCAAGTACAAACTTTTCATGTGTGCTGCATTTAAATCGCAGAGCGAGTGACTCTGTTCCAAGACGTATAAAGTAAGATCAATGATCAGACAGTACTCATAACTACATCCAAAATGAAAATTCATCTGCTTTGACAGTCGATCAAAGTTTCTGTGCATTCGAATGAGATAATGTTTATCTAAACCAGCACATAAATCAAATATTGTATATCTCTCAAAGAAAGAGAGAGAAATAGTAATTGCTAGAGTTCATTAAAAATCTGAAATAAACTGATAAAAAAGCATAAATCTAACAAAAATGTAATTATATTTAAACATGAATATAAAATTAATTATTTGTACCCATTGTCATAGCATATTACATACATACACAGTTATATAATTATATGCAGTATATAAAAATTAAAACAGTATAAAAATGATTCTTAAAATGCACATATTAAAAACTGTATTATAGTGTATTTAATTGATTTCAGCAAAACCTAATAGCTTTTCATTAAAAAAAATAAATATATGCAGGAACTACAAAACTATTAATTAATAATAGAAATGAAAACAAATATATATTAATATATATATATGTATATATATATATACATATACATACATACATTTGTCAGAAGGATCTCACTGTGATATTTGTAATATTAACATTTTATTATGTTTTTATTCATATTTAAATTATAATGATATATTTTATACAAAAATATTATAAAAAAAAAATGTATCCACTAAATACAAAAGCAACATTTCTATGCACTATTAATTAACAATAAATAATAAAACAAATATGATTAAAACAAATATTAAAACAAATATGATGATACTGGAATTTTATTTTTATATTAATAAATTTATATTATTTTATCAAATATTTCTATGATGCACTATTAATTAACAATAAACAATAAAAATAAAACAAATAAACATGATATTACTGGAAGTTGAATTTTAGTGGAAGAATCAGTTATTTTATTATCACTGTGATAATATTTTGAATATTAATATTTATAGAATATTAATTAATATAATATTAATATTTAAAATATTATAAAATATTATATTTAAACTATTTACTATCTAAAATTATATATATATATATATATATATATATATATATATATATTTTTTTTTTTTTTTACAGATAATAGATCTACCCGAGATCTGCCCATATACATATATATAAAAAAAAATTAAAATAAAAAATAAAAAAACAGGGGGAGAGAGACAATATTAGCAAGATAAGTACATCTCATGATTTCAAAAATAGATTCAATTTGGCATAAAACTGATCATTTTGACCCATACAATGTATTTTTGGCTATTAAATATACCTGTGTTATTTATATCATTTTACCCAATAACAGCAATATGTCTATGACAATGCCAAAAAACATCAATAACCACTTATGGCCTTTACCTGATAAAAGTACACAGTTTAAAGCATTTGCATGACTTTACATACTGTATTATCTGATTATAATGCATAATCAGTGTAAGATTGTGCATGTAAACACAATAATTAATTTGCAACCCCCCTGGCTTATACTGTAGAGATTATACATTTCAGCTGTGTATTTCTGTCTTACTGTAATCAAATTCAATCACGTTCAAGATCAGAGGGTGATGACTGCGCATGTTTGGTTGGATTATGAGACCATATGGTGCGCTACTTCCATTCTGTGTTCTCTCTTTCTTCCCCACGTATAAGAAACAAGGTTTTCAGGCTCGTAACCCATTTAGGTATTGTGGGATCTACCTTAGAGACTGACATCAAACTCAGAAACATGGACTCTCTAGAGGAGGCTAACTCGAACAGATGAGCACTGCATCACGGCGTACACGCGGCTCGAGCGAATCAACCTGCTGTACTGACACTACACATCTCCTGCTCACTGCATCCACTCGCAAGCAATGGCCATTATCAAAATGAAACATGACACAGACTGAAAGAAACACATGCACTGTTTGGTGTTCTCCACTCCAGTACACCGTGGAGCCACAAATTGATCAGTGCACTCACAGCAGAATTGTATCGCTGGCAATTTTGAGTCTACTAAATCACACAAAACGCATTGCCACCAAAATGTATTTAGAAACTTCAGGCAGGCTTATAGGAATAGTTCACTCAAAAGTAAAACATTTGCTGAAAATGTACTCACACTCAGGCCATGCATAATATAATGGCGTTTGTTTCTTCATCACAGTAGATTTGGAGAAATTTTGCATTACATCACTTGCTCACCACTGGATCCACTGCAGTGAATGGGTGCCGTCAGAAAGAAAGTCCATACAGCTGAGTAGTTGCTGGATATTAGCAGGGACATGTCATAACGACCTTGAAAATCATAATCCATGACTTTAGAAGCTATATGAAGAGATCAAACAACATATTAATGAGTTACTCTAAATTTCATAAAAAGTTTATAAATGTAATTAAAACACAAGTCAGACATGGAAGAGACTTGCTGTTTGTCTGAAGATGAAGATGTCATTCACTTGTTTGGCAGTGCAAATTTTGTTCAGTTTTTCTAAATATTCCTTATCTCATTTTGTATGTGACTTTTCTTCCAGTTTTAAAGATGTTTTCAAAATTTTTGACTAATTGACTAATTGAGAATATTTTGGAAAAATATAGCTTAATTAATTTGTGCTTTCTTGTAAGCTAAATTTCACATTCAAACAAAAATATGGCTCTTAACCTCTCTTTTCTTTATTCAAGGTTGATCTAGATAAGTATACTGAAACTAAAGTTCTGTTAATCCTAAAGCAGGGAAACTGCATCTCTATATATTCATTTTATACGTCAGGGTGGAGGGGGAAAAAACATGGTTACTATAGTTAAACCATGGTAACCACAAATTAACCATATTGGTAACACTTTAAATGCATTTAGAATGATCACAAAGGCTGGAATACACTACACGACTTTTAAAATCTGAACAGATTTTAAAAATCTAGGCATCATACACTTGCCGACTTTACAAATGATTACAGAGAACAACTGAGCATCACACACTACACGATTAGGATCATACACTAACAGATTTCAAGTCATTCCGATCACAACAAACTCAAGCAGAAACGCGCGCCTGGTTGCTAGGAGACGCATGACCGATGTAACAAACATGGATGTGCAGAAGATGAGTGCAGTACTTTTTGTAGCGACCCTTGTGCTGAATCAAAAGAAAAAAAACGAGCCAAGCGCATTTGGATGCGGTCTTGGGTGGGTAGATGTGGTCAGTATGGTCTCTATAGATTACAGAGGGAGTTAGAGGTAAATGTTTTATCTATGCTGATATATTTAGGCTATTTTGCTATTCATTAGTATGTTCTGTTTATTTACTTTTGTATTATTTGGCAGGTCAGCGTACTATGATTTCCGGTTTCAGTAGCGACGCGTCATACGCTAGGTCATGTCTTCTAAAATCGGCTCAAAATATCAAACATGGTTTGATAACCTCCGACTGGATGGAATCAAAATCTGACGCTGTAAAATCGGATCTGTGACCATCATACACATCCCGATTTTCTATCGAATCTGTCAGCTGAAATCGGCAGACTGGCTCTGACTTTCGGCAACTAGCTTCAACTTCTGCTGACTGGAAATAGAACGAAAATCGGGGCAAAAAATCGTGTAGTGTATTCCAGCCTTTAGTCAAGATTTGGGGCAGAAAATTTATATATTTATATCATTTCATACAGTTAATATCACACGAAGAGAGTTTTTTCCTTCAAAAATCAGCATGACTACAAATGTGACATCGATTTTATACAACAGTTTAATAAACAAGAAGTTAATGTTAAAAGACTTGTGTTTTAGACAGTATATTTCCTGTTTTTGCTCAATTTCGTCAACAAAAATAATTTCAAACACAGCCACAGCACTGTTTTGTGTCTCTGAGCAACATGGCGGTTTTTCGTTCCTGAATGAATCAACCGTTTAAATGATTCGGTTCAATCAGAATGATTCACTTATTAACAGCGACTGGCTGCCACATATTGGCGTTTTTATTTTCACATTCAAAGTATCTTTTCACTTTGAAAATAATTATAAATATCAGTATTTAATCAAGATTTATCAAGATATTTTTTGTCAATATCGCACACCCCTAGCACAAGCTTTTTTACATCATTACAAGTGGTGTCGAAATTTAAATATTAAATGCTCTTTTGATATATATGTATATATATATATATATATATATATATATATATTTTTTTTTTTTTTTTTTTTGCTAGTGAATCGCTTGAACTGAATGATTGAGTTTGGCTTAGGCTCACTAGTTTAATGACATTAACTAAAATAATCAAGGAAAGTATGATGTTTACAAATAACATTTTCTAAACAAATAAGTTGAAAGTGAATTGTGCTGTGAGAGATGGACTTCAGGAAGAATTATTTCGGATGGACTTCAGGACGAATTATTCTGACTCATATTTTAGTTTACAGTTAAAACACCTTGATGCATTTGTTTTTTTTACGAACACGTTGTTTTTCATATCACAATATGGAAACTGATGGATTGGAGTCACGTGGATTACACTGCCCTCCAAAAGTTTGGGGTTTTGGACAATATTCGTATGGATCATTTTTAATTTGTGATAATTTTGCACTGATAAGGGACAACACAAACTACGAAAACATATTTCATTGCATAAACAGTTTATACATAGAAAAAACGTACATTTTCGATTCATCAAAATATCCACCATTAGCAGCTATAAAAAAACAAAAAACACTATTTGTTGCGTCAACTTAACTTAAATAATTTATTACCCTGCTGCCTTAAAATTTTAAGTTTAGTCAACTCAAATATGTTTATTCAAGTTGAAATGTTAAGTTGCACTAAGTGACAACTTAGATATTGGAGTTGACTAAACAAAAACAAAAAAAAATAGTGTGTTAAACTGAACAGCTGTGTTTGTTACTTGGCTGTCTTAAAATTTCAAGTTGAATCAACTCAAATATCTAAGTTGTCACTTAACAGTCAATCAACGCAACAGTTCAAGTTGACTAAACTTTTTTTGAGTTGACTGAACTTAAAGCTTTAAGGCAGCCAGGTAACAAATAATTGTAAGCTGACTCAACAAATTGTTTTTTACAGTGTATTACAGCTCTGCAAAATCTGGGCATCCAAGCTGTCAGTTTATTCAAACATTGACTTGATGATATTACTCCAAGCCTCCTGAAGGATTGCCCAAAGATGATTTACACTGGTTGGACACTTCTCATGGTCCAGTTCCTCCCATAGTAGTTCAATTGGGTTGAGGTCGGGTGACTGGGGAGGCCACGATGGTCTTCAATGATAATGTGAAAGTGAAAGTGACGAGACGTGAGGCCAAGTATGGTGACCCATACTAGGAATTTGTGCTCTGCATTTAACCCATCCAAGTGCACACACACAGTAGTGAACATACACACACACCGTGAACACACACCCGGAGCAGTGGGCAGCCATTGCATTGCTGCGGCGCCCGGGGAGCAGTTGGGGGTTCGGTGCCTTGCTCAAGGGTCTCACCTCAGTCGTGGTATTGACGATGGAGAGAGCGCTGGATATTCACTCCCCCCACCGTCAATCCCTGCCGGACCTGGGACTCGAACTCGCAACCTCTTGGTTACAAGTCAGACTCCCTAACCATTAGGCCACGGCTGCCCCCTAAATGCATTTGCACCAAAACTTTTGGAGACATTTTCCAAACTTTTGGAGGGCAGTGTACTTGTGATGTTTTAATCAGCTGTTTGGACTCTCATTCTGATGGCACCTATTCACCACAGAGAATCCACTGATGAGCAAAATCTGTTCTGATGAAGAAACAAACTCATCTTGGATGGCCTGAGGGTGAGCACATTTTCATTCTGTGTGAATAAAAAATCATTCTGCCATAAGTCTGGTTTAAAAAATGCAAAAATGGCTCAGAAAATGATTAGGAATTAATGTACAAAATATTAAACCATTCATCATAGTCATTTCTTATTCAATCAAAGTCATATTCTACAGATTTACTATTAAAACACAAACAATCTATCAGTGTTGACATTAAGTGACAGTGTTATCGTTTACATTTCTGTCTCTAACATCCCAATAGCACCTATGAATGCCATTACTTAATTTTTTTTTGTGTTCGACAAAATGCTGTAGTAATTAATGTCAGTCGGTATTCAGCCAGTGAATTGTCTTCCAGCTCTAGGGCCAGTGAGGGACGAGTACTGTTTGTACAGGAAGATGTTTCCAGAGGGTAAATATCTGCTTTGAGAAGATAATGAGGAATTATGAGGCGCTCGATCCCAATATTCATACCCATCCGCTTTTAATTACCTGTCAGGATTCAGAATGACTATGAAGAAGAACTCAAGCCTTAAGCATCAACCAGCATCCCAGAGAAGAGTCCTACACCTGGGCACAAGATTATGTACTGTACATACAGTTGAACCCCAGAGCTTTGGGAAGTTTTCTTTCTTGCTTCGATGTACTTTCTATTGAATCAAAAAGTTAGGACAGGTGCAAGAACAAGAAGAAGAAATATTTGCCAATGGGGAGAAAAAAAAGTTATTCCACAGTGGTAATTACTTTTTGTAGGTTAAGAATAAACCTAGCTAGATTTTGGTAGAAAATGTTTTCCAAAAATTTTAGATAATAAACAGATAATGCATTTGCCTTGTGAAAAGGTTTGCAGTGTAAACTAATTAGATTAATCTCCAGTTCCACAAGATCTTGGCAGCAAATAAAGTACAAAAGCAACTCCAAGTGCTGAATGTTTACAATGACCTCTTTATTCTTCTTGCGTGCATATTCTCACAAACACGTATCATCTGCAGCAAAGAGACTGGGAAAGGAAAAGTGTGAAACGAGGAAAACAGAGGGAGAAAATACACCCTGGTAGGCGCTGGCACTTGCCAGCAATCAGGGCCGAGTCATGATGGATAGCGTCCAGGGTGCTGCCTCCTCCAAACACAGCTCTTTGATTTAGGGTATGTGTACGTGAGTTCATATTTATTAACTGTGATGCAAGTCCATATGGCTGAGTCTATGCGTCATGAATAGTTGAGGGAAATTCAGTAGGCGCAATGAATCTAGGCCATGGCAAAGCAGGTACAGGTAGTTCATGTTAAACTGAATAAAGTGTAGCTAAAGATATGAATAACGTTCAATAGCTTTATAAAAGCATTTTGTGAAGCTGTTTCTCATACTGTTTTCTGCTAACATTACCAAAACAATTAGTTCACTTCCAGAATAAAAAATTCCTAATAATTTTCTTATCTCCATGTCATCCAAGATGTTCTAGGGGTGCAACGGTTCAACTTACTAACGGTTCGGTTTGTATCACCGTTTTAGAGTCACAGTTTCGGTACTGTTCGGTATGTGCTATGTTCAGGGGGAAAAAAGCTATACTGTCCAAAAAAAAAAAAAAAAGTTTAACTACAAGCAACAGCACAAATAAATACAATAGAATAAAGCTACAAATAAAATAAACAGTGATTTTCAGGTTTTTTAGGAAGGTTTAACATTAGCTTTTAGGTACAGAAATCAAATAAAATAATCAAATGTAAAATAGCATTGCATATTTTAAAGTGTAAATAAAATCTTAATCTTTATTAAAGTTACAAAAGCTATTCAATCAAGAGCAGCGTTTGTGTCTTACTTTCTTCAGTCGGAAAGAAATTAAGGTTTCTAAAGAAATTTTGACTTCAGTGGGAGTCCAAATTGGTTTAATTGAAGGTCCAAATTGCAGTTTCAATGCAGCAAAGGGCTCTACATGATCCCAGCCGAGGAATAAGGGTCTTATCTAGCAAAACAATAGGTCATTTTCTAAAAAAATAAAATAATACAATTCTGTAGTTTTTAACCACAAATGCTCATCTTGCACTAGCTTGCATTACGAAGTCACGTTGGAAAGGTCACACATGACGTAGGCAGAAGTACCGATCCAGTGTTTACAAGGCAAACATGCAAAGAAAGTCAAATGCCCTTTACAAAAAAAAAAAAAGGTAAAAAAAAAATATTATGTTGGATGATTCTGAAGTTGGAGAAGAAAATCAGATGATCCTACCTTTTTGATCTAAAGTACACAGATGAAAAACTAAACAACAAGTTTTCAACATGATTATGTTATGCGTGAAGTCGTGGACACGCATCGCAGGTGGTTAAGAAGTATATCAATTATATATATTTTTTTAAATGAACTTATCGTTTCACTAGGTAAGACCCTAATACCTTGACTGGGATCTTTTAGAGCCCTTTGAAGCTGCATTGAAACTAATTTAGACATTTAACCTGTTGGGCACCACTGAAGTCCACTATATGGAGAAAAATACCTAGTGTATTTTCCTCAAAAATCTTACATTTTCAACTGAAGAAAGAAAGATGAACTTTTTTTTTTTTTTTCTGGAAGTTAATTAATCTTTTAATAACAACACAAGAACTTTCAGAGAAAGTTGTTTTAAGTTGTTAAAATTTTCTCTCAACGTTATGAGTATGCGAGAAGGACATCATAAAAATGTTACAATAATGTTGATCCACCTTCATGTCGAGTCAAGCCCATATGTGACCCTGGACCACAAAACCAATCGTAAGTCGCACATGTATATTTGTAGCAATAGCCAAAAATACACTGTATGGGTCAAAATGATTTTCTTTTATGCCAAAAATCATTAGGATATTAAGTAAAGATCATGTTCCTTGAAGATATTTTTTTCATTTCCTACCGTAAATATATAAAAACATAATGTTTGATTAGTAATAATCAACCTTGTCAGTTGCATTGCTGTCTATGCAGGGTCAGAAAGCTCTCGGATTTCACCAAAAATATCATAATTTTTGTTCAGAAGATGAACAAAGGCAGAACGGGTTTGGAACGACATGAGGGTGAGTAAATAATATGAGAATTTTAATTTTTGGGTGTTCCAAATATGTGTCTCAACATTATGAGCACATTTATCAAAATAATGTTTCATAAACATTATTTTGAGAACATTTTGTCATAACATTTACATAACTTAGCAAAAGTTGCCAAAACGTTCCCTGTTAGCTGGATAGTATTGGTGGGTTTACATTAGAAGGTCCCTCAGCTGCCCAAGGTAAGTAGAAGGTCCCTGGGTTAGATGAGGCTGACAGTCCCTGTATTATGTGATTATACTCAAGCTGCCCTTTTACCTGAAGTTTCTTCCTCCTGAATGTTCCCAAGAAAAGGAAAAGCGCTAGTGCATGAATCCCTGCACACAACTTACAGTTCACTTCTGTCTTTGTACAAGCCCATGTCATTCTGTGTGATTCCCCAGCCTGCAATGTACTTTAACCAGTCTGTTATTTATTCAGGTGGAAACTGACTTTGTCAGGGGGACTCTGTATAAAAGGACCCTGGAGCTGGACTATGAGATTCAGGAGCTCCAAATTAAAAAACTGAAATTAGAAAGCGAGCGGATGAAACATCAGAGGTCACATGCTTATTAAATCAAGCAGTGTTTTAGTTTGAAGGGTAATGCTTAAGGCCTTTTTTCTTTCATCATTGTAAAAATCAATTAAAAAAATGTGCTGGTATTCAAAACAGGTCTCCAAATATGTTTTTATTCTAATTTAACACACATATTGTGTTATTATGACATCTCTGACTGCTCTGCCAGCTGGGTAGTCCAATGTAATGGGGTCAAACCCCATCAGGGGGAGGATGGTAGTGTGAACTCTCTCTTTTCTGATAGTGAGTCATTGTGCTCGATTTATCTCTCAGCAAATGTTTGTTATGCAGAACCTAAAGTTCAGTAACCATCAAACCAATTCTCAGTATTTGTTTCATTTTTCTGGTAGTGTAAGAGCATGGCACTAACAACACCAAGGTTATGGATTGCAGAGAAAGCAAAAACTGATAAATAATACATATAAAGTATACCCTGAATACAGTCAAAGTGTATTTTGGTTAAATACATCTGCCAAACGCATACATATAAATGCGCATAACAGTGGTCACACTTCAGTGAATATTTTTCTCATGCCAGAAAAAATATAACAACAACAATACACATGTTTTTATATTTTTATACTATATATCAAATAAACGTTTATGAAAAGAGAAATTTTCAATAACATGGTTAGAAATAAAAAAATATAGCCAAGACATCTGTGTACACTGTATAAAAAAAACCTAATTTGTTACCTGGCTGCCTTAAAATTTTAAGTTCAGTCAACTCAAAAAAAGTTTAGTCAACTTGAAATGTTACGTTTTACTAAGTGGCAACTTAGATATTTGAGTTGATTCAACTTCAAAATTTTAGGCAGCTGAGTAACAAACACAGCTGTTAAGTTTAACAAAATTTTTTTTTAGTTTAGTCAACTCCAATATCTAAATTGTCACTTAGTACAACTTAAAATGTTAACTTGAATGAACTTGTTTGAGTTGACTGAACTTAAAATTTTAAGGCAGCAGGGTAACAAATGATTTTAAGTTGACTCAACAAATTGTGTTTTTTTACAGTAATATTATATTTATTTCTATATTTGTAATAATAATAATAATAATAAAAAAAAAACATGTTTTTAAATATTTATACTATATATCACATTAACAAATAGAAATCGATTTTTTCAACAATGTGGTTTGAAATAAAAAATACTGCAACATCTGTATCTAATATATATTTTATTATTATTAATAATAATAATAATGATAATAATAATAATAATAAACACGTTTCAATATATTTATACTATATCAAATGAACATTTATAGAAATGGAATTTTCTAATGTGGTTTGGAATAAATAAATATTTAGTTTATCATCTGTATATAATATATTTTAATATATTTAATATATTTTTCCATATTTGTAATAATAATAATAATAATAATAATAATTAATTATATAAACATGTCTTGGCTACATAAAGATTAATGAAAATGCTCGTTCGTTACTGCGCAGGAAAGAAGTTTCATTTGAGATAAATATTTTTAAATATTCCACATATCTGTGGAAAAATAGACAAAATTACCCAAAATAATATTTAAATTCTTTATATTTTCAAAAAAAAAAAGAAAAAAGAAAAAAATTCTCTACTGCAACAGTCTGTTACATTTCTTTTTCTGTTATTCCAATTCAACATCCTGTGCATAATTCAATTCAATTTCCAAATCATGAACTGAACAGGAGCCAACTCAGAATTTTGTCCAAGCCTGTGAAAGAGGGTTAAATGTCATGCATAAGGTCAGCATTGATGAGATGAAGGCAAAGGTCAACACAAGCAGGATTTCTGGAAGTGGGTCGACTGGCTCATAGCCAAAATACAAATCCCAACACCACACACACACACACACACACACACACACACATTCCCAACTGTACATGTACTGATCCGTCTATTAAGAAATAATCAGCATAATGGCTACATTTCGAAAGCCCAAATCCACTCTCTATGTCCAGTACAATTACTATTATTCAGCTAATGACAACACCTTTGAGCCGCCCAGAATAAGCGATTATCAAACACATCCATCCGGACATCTGTAGATTATAGCCCTCTAATCTTTATGAAAATATTTCAAAAGGGCCGCACCGTGACAGGATAATTGCATTTATCTTTTCCGTTCTCATCTTCCAGAATCCCAGGGCTTGAAGGCTGTTGAAACAACGTAAGGCTTGTATACTTTTATCTTTCCCTGGTTTAGACACTTGTTTGAGAAGTGCATATCAAATGACACATTAACTGGGCCGTATTTACTCTTCATTAAAAGACTCCCTGCGTCTCTAGCTGCGACGGCAGTGAATGTGGGAAGATTCGGCCACACAAACCGGCTCAACCATGATCAGACACACATGGCATGCTGGGACTGAATCTCAAACATCTGTTATGCAATTTATGCTAATATTGGAGGTCCATGTCTCACACTCACAGTACACCACATGCTGGAAAGGAAGTCAAAGAAAGTGCCATGTTTAAATATTCAGTACAATAATAAAATAAACTTGAATTAATATTTCATGTGCATATACTTACTTTGCATGTATTGTTTATAATAATGCTTGTTGATATATATATATATATATATATATATATATATATATATATATAATATACTTTAAACCATATTTTATTTAGCTTTTTATTATTATTATTATTATTAAGATATTAAATCAGTGTCAGTAAACAGCATGGTCAACAGCAACTGTAGTATTTTTATAATTTATATTAGATATTTTATATTTATAAGAGTTGTTTTATAGTATATATATACAATTTAAGCAATAAAAAACATTTGTTTTTTTAAATATGTTTAAAATGTTTATGTTAAAACTGTTTCTTACTTTTTTCTGTTTCATAATTGTTTTTATTTACATTCTGTTGAAAATGTATTAATTATACTATAAAACATTTTAAATACAGTTGAAGATGCAGTGGAAACTTTTCTTCTTCTTTTTTTATTTTAAACTATATTTAAATGATTTTTAAGATATTAAATCAGCAAGTTCAACAGCAACTGCAACATTTTTTATAATTTATATTATACATTAATTATATATTTATAATTTATCATTCTATACAGGTTTTTTTTATAATATTTTATAGTATGTTTATATACAACTAAAGCAATAAAAAAAACTGTTTTTTTATTTGAAATGTAATATTTTTTGTTAATATTTTTGCTGTTTCATAATAGTTTTTTCTATAAATTCTGTTAAAAATGTTTTAATTATTCTTTAAAACATTTAAATACAGTTGAAGATGCAATGAAAGATTTTATTCTTTTTTATTTTTGTATTTAAAACCATATTTCTTTCAGCATTTATGAAATATTTTTTTAATTATTATTAAGATATTAAATCAGTGTCAACAAACAGCAAGTTCAACAGTAACTGCAGCATTTTTATAATTTATATTATATATTTATTATAGTTTTTTAATAGTATATTGTATTTTTATTTTATACTTTTGTAAATACAGTTAAAGATTTTCTTCTTATATATATATATATATATATATATATATATTTGTTTTTTTTTTTTTACTATATTACATCGATTAATTTTTAAGACATTAAATCAGTGTCAATAAAGCATTTTGTATAATTTATATTATTTATCATGCTTTACGTGAAAGTTTTATAGTTTTCTGAATTTTATTTTGAAATAAAATATGTTTTAAAAAAAGCCTTAAACTTACTTTATTTCAGTTAGTTGCCAAGGCAATGAGTTTTTTAAAGTTTATAAAAAAAAATTAAAGTAATAAAAATGTAAATTAAATAATTAATACTATTAAATCAACAAAAAAGAAATAAAATATAGACATAAAAAATAAAACTACTAAAAATGGCAAAATACTAAAACTTTAAAATGAAAATAATAACAATAAATATAACAATTTAAACAGAATCTCAATACAAAAATATCACCGGTGCTATAAATATGGAAATGGACATTTTCAATCTGTTTTTTATAACCAAGTATTTTAAGGTTTGTGCCTGCACAGAATTGACTTAAAAATAATTGAATCCTGAGAAATATTCACTGAAGCATGACAACTAGTCCCGGCGTTCTCTATATTACACAAATCATACAGAAGAAAAATGTCTAAAAATAGAAACATCAAGTCTGTGGTTGTAGGTATAAGCCCAAGGTATCATGCTATTTTAAAAGTTGCATCCATACATATAAATGAATTATTTACCATACACATAATGTACACATCGACCTCCTCTTCCTCAGCAATCTTTCGCAACTGTTGGGTTTGGAGCGGCAGAACAGATTTCGCCTCGGGTCACAATACAGCCAAGGACAGTTTTGAAATCTTTACAAAACCTGCTATTCATCATATTGAGACAGGACCAGACAGCTTTTGCCTCCAACCCTGTTTCACCGGCCCATCAGCAGCAGCTCGTCTAATGCGCACAGCATCCATTAGAGACGGTGTGCTCTGCTAATAATGCGCGTCAGAGTTGATATATTCTAATGGGGAGTTAAAGCCATTGAGTCTCTCTCCATGTGAGGAAAACAGGCCACAGCAATGACACTTCAACCACAGACGGACGGCTGAGATGCGCTCTATTAGAGACACTTCAGATATTCAATAACAGCGATGGACGAAGATGAGAGCGAGCAAAACAAGCACACAAAAACATATATGTGAAAAGCGCACTGTTAGATGGGTTTTTAATGCTTCTGAAATGGTGGATGTGTTTTATGGATAAACACGCACAAAGTAAAAGAACAGTATTTTCTGCAGGGTGATGCATGACATTGCACAAATAACGCTTTCCATTAGTGCGCCCACAAACACTGCGGATCAGAATCAGCGTTTCTGCAAATGACTACTGTATGTTTCAAGTAGCTTAAGTCCACTGCCATTCATCATAACCTTTAAAAAACAGCTCACCCAAAAAAATACTGAACCATCATTTACTCACCTCAGGGGATGGCTGAAAAAGCATATTAACTTAGTCATTTAATTAGTGCTACTGACTAAAGATGTCGGTGGAAAGTCTGCTGCATAAAACAAGCCAGTTAAGTAAGATGCTGATGAACATTAAACAGCTAAAGTAATAATAGTACTAAAAAAAAAACTCAGGCCATCAACCTTTCAAAAAGTCAAAGCGGCTCAAAGGGCAAAGAAGGACATATTCAAGAGAAAAAGTCCAGCAAATGTCCAAGTTAAATTCTTTTTGGCAGGAAAGAATTAAATAAATAAATAAATATACAAATATACAAATAAATGACTTAAAACCATATAGTTCATTTGTAATAAAATTCAATCCTCTCTGTATTATTTTCTGTATTTATTTATTAATAAATAAATATTATAAATAAATAAATGCATGAATAAATACATTTAAGTAAATTAATTTAGTAAAAAGTAATAAGTAAATAAATAAATAAATAAAAGGAAAATCAATAAAGAAAGAAAAATATAATTTGTAATTTTTTTTATTATTTTCTGTATTTACTTATTAATAGATACTTATTACAAATAGATAAACTAAATGCATGAACAAATATGTTTTAATATAAATAAATAAAAGAAAAACATGTGAAAATAAAAGTCAAAAAGAATACAAATAAATACAGAAAATAATACATGAAGAAAGAAAAGTAATACAAAAATTAATTTAGGATTACATTTTGTTACAAATGAATTATATCTGCTTTATCAAGTCTTCTTTATGTATTTTTATATTATTAGATCCATCTATCTCATTTTAATTTATGCAGGTTTGGTCCTCCAAAGTAAATTTAACTATATTACAAATTAACTATATTTATTTTATCAAGTCATTTATTTATTTATTTATTTATTTATTTTTTACTATTATTACATTTATTTATTCATTCATTCATTCATTCATTCATTCATTTCTAATTTCTGCAGGTTTGGTCCTCCATATCCTGCTATTAAAATTATATATGGAAATGTCAAACTTCAAAAAAAAAAAAAAAAAAAAAAGCAAAATAACAAAATAAATAAATAAAACGTATTGACTATTAATTACAATAATCAAATAAAATGAATACATTACTATTTGCATTATAATTATAAAAAAATTTAAATGAACATAAACTGTCCAGCAACAGCATGAGGATCACCAAGTGTAGTATATTAAATATTATTTTTGGAATTTGGATTGTGAATCTTTGAGCTAAATTAAAAATTGAAGGGAGGGACGGAAGAAAAGGAAGGAAGAAAGAAAGAAAGAAAGAAAGAAAGAAAGAAAGAAAGAAAGAAAGAAAGAAAGACTAATAATAAATAAATACATCTAAAAAATATACAGATCATTTTATTGATAATCATAAGATTCAAATAAATAGATAAATAAAAATAAATATTATTTATAATCATAACCATCATAAAATGCTTGCTTTATAAGAGGATGCACTATACAGTTAAGTATTCTAAAGCTAGATCATTGTTTTGTTGTTGTTGTTTATGAGAAACAGGCAAAATTTTAAGTTTGTGTTCAATGTGTATGGATAGATATTGAAAAACAGACAGATAGAGCTAAAAAAAATGGCAAGATATTTATGCAGCATAGTATTTTACTACCATGGTATGTGTTAAAAAATGATCAATTCCAAAGTGCTTTTAAGTGAAAAGCAAAAAAAACAAAAAAAAAAGTTGTCAGATTCCATGTGGGCCTATATACGATCAGAGTTTGTAAACAGAGAATCTGTCCTTGAACAGAATTCAACAAACTGCATCCCTTCATTTCTGCTGCCTCTCCACATTACCAGACTAAAGCAGATTTTCCTGCAACAGAAGTGCTGACCGCTGCTGATGGACACTGAGCCCGCTTTCATCAACACATGCGGTTTGTGTGCTGTGTTATTAAACAGCTAAAGCAGCTTTAAATGCACACACACACACACACACACACACACACACACACTAATGCTGTCATCAGAGAGGCTTTAGTACCCAAATGGAGTTTTGGAGAAACTCTTCAGACAAGCACTTCCTTGTTACACCCTGCCTAACATGGTTTGCTGGTGTTAGCTGGTTTAAGCTGGTCGAGCAGGTTTCCCAGCCTGGTATTCAGCTGGTTGACAAATGTTCAAAATCCATCTAAAACCATCAAATCAGGCCAGCTTAACCATAAAGCAAAGTTAGCCAACTATGGTAGGAAATGCTGTTGTTACCAACACAGTCATACATTCATTTGATCTTGAACTAGGGCTGTCACAATTCCAAATCCTTGATTGCAATTTGCCCATGTCGAGTAACCAGCAAAATACCGGAAAACCAAAAAACTAAAACCAAAGTAGACCGTTTTCGGAGGCTGCACTGTATATTAAATTAATTTAAACATCATAATAAAGAATAATGCTATTGTGAATTCACAAACGCTATGTTTCAAATAAAGAAACGTAAAGGGTTTACATTTACGTCACGGTTTGGTCAGTTACCCGGATGCGAAGCCATATTGGAGATACTCGGTTGTAAACAACACCATGGTACTACTGAATAAGTTATTCTGCTAATTTATGCTGTCTAAACCATGTCAAAAAACGTGTGGAAGCTGCTAAATCATATAGAGAAGGACTTAGTAAGCAGGAAAATGCAAGATATTTTGACCAACTAAAGTGAATAGGTAGTAAAGATACGTACAAGCAGTATTAATTAACAGTCTAATATTTCACCTACCTGACCGGAAATGATAACAAACACCCATGTTTGTCAATATTCTTGCCCTGGAAATCCTGGTTCAGTTTGGCCAACCACAAACGCCTTCTTCTCCTTGATTTCTTATACCTTTTGGCAGTCTATAGTACTCCAAATGTTTTTTTTTCCTGGTCCAACCGATTAGTACAACCCTAAACGTGACACTAATTGCTCATTTTAAGCAGGAATAATCAGTCAAATTTGCATGTTCCCTTCGTCCGTCCAGAAAACACTTTTGAGATGCAGGTTCTCAGAGATACTCCATTCATAGTAAATGCTGCTCCAACACAAACTCCATCTCTGCATATTGCTGTTTGTTTGGGTTTAATATAATGCAGTGTGTGCCATTTCATCAGATGTGTAAGGTAAATCATTTATAACCCTACGCAAACACAGGAGAATACATCATCTTTTTCAATATGCTGTTCATATACTATATTCAGGCGCTGCGTAATATCATTGCGCCTGCTGCAACCATGGTACGGCAGCAAAGTTCCTCGATTATTACGCCGGAATGAGAGTATAGTTCCTATCCACATCAGTCTGGAAAATCACAACTTTTCATTTTCTGTTTGTCTTAGTACACGATGTAACTACAGAAGAGTCTAGTTTTAAATAGGAAAAATATTGAAAATCTTTGGTCATTTTTGAACGAGATGCTAATGGTCCAATCCGATTCAGGGATTTATGCTAAGCTATGCTAAAAGTGCTAACGGCAGACCCGGTGATCGGCTGAATGGATTAAAAAACGGTAAAACTCATCTGTTTAACTCTAGGGTAGCTGGAAAATGAGCCTATTTTCAAAAAAAAGTGGAGTGTTCCTTTAACAATGCCACTGAAGTGAATAAAATGTGCATATTTTGCTGATTATTGCTGCTGAAAATGGTCAGTTATTGTCATGTTTTGAGCTGTACTAATCGGTCAGACCGGGAAAAACATTTGGAGTACTATAGACCATACATATATACCAAGATGCCTCATTAGCGACTGTTTCTATGGGCCGCGATACATAAGCCATCCGCCATTTTTAGAACAGTCTGCAAACCTTTGAGCGCATTCACTGTGTGCGTTTACAACAGCAAGTTATACCCTTGTATATCTTTAAATGTTCATTGATTATTATAGTGAATGACGTCAAGTTGAACGTCCCAAATGGCAGACATGTCAACGTATCTGGAGAGGTCGAATAGGGCATCTATAGGCCAATTCACACTGCACCGACAAGCGCCGACAAACGAGTTTGTCGGATCAGTGTGTTACCCCTGTCGGCGTTGGTTGGAGTTTGTTTTCACCTGACTGAACATGCTTAATCGGCGTTTGTCGGGTCGTGGAATGTCTCAGTAGTGCGAAATAATTTTCCAACAAACTCTGACGTAATCTGACGTGGTCACAAACCGTTGCCATGACGATGCACATATTTCACTTTAAGTGTCCTTCATCCACGGCTCCTTTCGTTTTATTTGCCATCTTTTCAGGTGAAAAATGACATGTAAACAAAATATGTAAACAAAATATTTTAATAAAAGTAAAAATTTGATTGTGGATACAGGGTCATCAGTTTCTTTTCCAGTCGGACTTACACCATATACAGCTGAAACGAGCAGCTCGGCACGACGTGACAAAATACAACAGAGGTTCTATTGATTTTATAATCAGTGACGCTGTCTAAACTGGATGCTGTGCGATGTGACAACTGTTGCGTCCGGAGTAGACATGGAGTTATTTAAATCTCTGTTTGTCGGAGTTTGTTGGGGCAGTGTGAACATCGCAGTTTATTTTCATAAAATTCTAAAATCCAACAGCCAACGTGTCTGTTGGCGTTTGTCGGCGCTAGGATAACCGGTTTGACGATAAATCATGATACAATTCTCCACGGTTAGTATTACCCTTTCATATTTTAATTAGCATTAAAACCGTATTTGATTACCACGATTTGAACAACTTATGATAAATATATACTGTCCAGCGTAAAGCAAAGCTTAAATAACAGTCTGATGTGCGCAGAGCACGCAGAGTAGTTTCGTTTTGAATGAAAGCATGACGGAAAGCTGGGATGTTTTAAAAAGGTGCTGAGGGAATATACAAATTAATATATAAATGAATTAATTATATGAATGTACCTCTGATGGTTCTGACTGTCTTCAGAAAAGATTCGATGGCATTGTGTTTTGATCTTCATTCCATGTAATGCCTAATAAAGTAGTGTTCTTAATCGCAGTGCTGCTTTGTTCACGGAGTTTAGGGAAACAGCTGTAACTTTGCTGTTCTATAAGTGCCGCCTAGTGGCAGAGAGTGGATTTACATTGACTTACAATTACGTTCAGCCTGTTTGCAGTTTTTGCCCTGCTGTCAACTGACCTTTTGATGAAAAACAAGGATTCTACACATTTAAACAATTGAGATAATACATCTAGAATTATTTAGATAAAATACATATAAACATTTATTGATTTTACTTAACCATTTTCGTTATTTAAAGGCTGAAATGTGAGGTTTACCATTTTATAAAACCTTTTCAAAGCTTTATTTGAACATTTCGAACATGTTATAAGATAACTGTTGAAGAGAACTGTTGTCAGTCATGTTGTAATATAAAATCTCATTGATAATGTTATTGTTTTAGTGTTTGTGCAAACAGAAGTCATTTTATATGTTGTTTGTTGATTTTAAATATAAAACTTGGTGAAACAATTTATGTGTTAGTACTTTTTAAACATTTCCAGCACATTCGAACAATACCGTGATAATACTGATAACCGTGATCATTTTTGTCACTATAATCGTGATAAAAATAAAAATAAAAATTCATACCGTTACACCCCTAGTCGGCGCAGTGTGAATTAGCCTTATGCATATCTATGCTAGACACTGCCAAAAGGTATTTGTGGTTGGCCAAACTGAACTAAGATTTCCAGGGCAAGAATCTTGACAATATTCATGTTTGTTCTTATCATTTCCCATCAGGTAGGTGAAATATTAGGCTAATATCTAAACTAATACTGCTTGTACGTATCCACCTATTAATTTTAGTTTGTCAAAATATTGCATCCTTTGCTGCTTACTAAGTCTGCTTCTCTATATGATTTGGCAGCTTCCACAAGTTTTTTTTTTTTTTTTTCGTGGTTTATACCGCATAAATTATCAGAACAAAGTATTCAGTAGTACGTTAACTGCAATCAGTGCTGTTGTTTACATCTGAGTATCGCCGATGTGGCCAAGTATCCGGGTAACTGACCAAATCGTAGCGTAAGTGCAAACCCATCATTAACAATTCTAATCAAAGTGTTTCAAACAATGGATGTGTGAGAAAGTTCCTATAGCCATGGAATCTTTCCATTGCACAGAAGCTTCTTTATAGTTAATAAATGTTCTTTAGACAAAGGTTCTTTAAAAATCAGTTTACTAATTTATAGTTTTCTTCTATGGCATTGCTGTGAAAACCACCTTTTGGAATCTTTATTCTCAAGAGTGTAGGTTTAAGCTTTTTTTTTTTTTCTCGCAGACAGGTGATGTTCCTCATCACAACCTCTATAGCTAATTAACACAGAGTTCTGTATGCTGATCTAACCTTCCTCATTAACACAAGGCCTTGTCTGTTCTTGCTACATCGGTGGAACCAAATCCATTTCATAATTATTCTTTCATGCACAAACTCCCAGCCGCTCTCAAAAATGTCCAAAGATATACAGCATCATTAATGAAGGTCTTAACCTACATGTCCAAGTCTGCTTCTGTGCTGTAATAAGGCCGGTGCAGCAACTGCTGAGCTGTTACCTTACAGGAGGAGCACGTTAATGATTGAGGACCACAGAGAAGCGCCGCATTCACTCTCCTGCCGCTGCGCTCGCCCAAAATGTCAGCGTGCTAGATGGGGCTTTGATAAAGTCTACGCTGCATCCTGTTTTTATGCACTTGGCTTTTTTCTAACATTAAATGTCATCTCTGACATGCAAATAAAACGTAAGATTTTTAATATCTGGTGCTCCCTTCATCTGGAGAGCACTTTGAACCCAGCAGTGAGAGTGTGTTTTTGGGCCGCCGCCGCAGGCTGATTGGACACCTGCGTATTGGTTCCACAGCACTGCTGAGATTCTTAAGCGCCTGTCCTTTTGTTCAAACCCACAGAGGCTAATGAGGCTGTTTCAGGATTACCACTCCACACAGGCCAATTTCCCCACCGACTCGCTGGTGAACAAGTGCGCAGTGTCAAACTGAAGAAAACAGCCTGCATGTTGCGATTGACTGATTGCAGCATCCATGCGGCGAGCATTTGCTTGTTTCTGATAACATCTACCTCACCTAAGTATTAGAAGAAAGAGGAAAAACACAATATTTACTTGATTAAAATACTTGTTATCAATGTTTATTACTAATAATTTACATATATACACTAAAGTTCAAAAGTTTGGGGTCTGTGAAATTGTTTCATGATTTTGAAAAATGTCTCTTAGTCTGTTGCTCACCAAGACTTGCTTTATTATTTAATCAAAAATACAGTAAAACAGTAATATTGTGAAATTTTTGTGCTTTTTTATTTTAATACATGTGACCCTGGACCACAAAGCCAGTCATAAGGGTCAATTTTTGAAACTGAGATTTCATACATCATCTGGAAGCTGAATATATAAGCTTCCCATTGTTGTATGGTTTGTTGAGATAATATTTAGCCGAGATACAACTATTTGACAATCTGAAATCTGAGGCTGAAAAAAAAAAAAAAAAAAAAAAAAATTCTAAATATTGAGAAAATCACCTTTAAAATTAATCCAAAAATAAGTTTTGATATATTTATGGTAGGAAATTCATAAAATATCTTGAACATGATCTTTAATTAACAACCTAATGATTTTTGGCATAAAAGAAAAATCAATAATTTTGACCCATGCAGTGCATTTTTGGCTATTGCTACAACCTGTGCAACTTCTGATTGGTTTTGTTTTCCAGGGTCACATAATTGAAAATGTAATTTATTTATTAATTCTGAATTTTCAGCACCATTACCCCAGCCTTTAGTCACATGATTCTTCAGAAATCATTTGAATGTGCTGATATAGTCTTATTATTATGGAAGCCTGTTTTCCTCCGCTGAATAAAAAATAAAAAAGACTGACTTTTTTTTCTCAGAATTGTGAGATATAAACTCACAATTGTGAGTTATAATGTCAGAATTGCATGATACAAACACTCAATTCTAAAAAATGAAACTTGCAATTCAGATTTTTTTTCCTCAGAATTGTGAGATATAAATTCACAGTTGCCTTTTTTATTCAGTGTCAGTAATTCAGGTTTTTTTTTTTTTTTTTTTTTTGAAATGGAATTTTAAATCTTGCAATTGACAGTTATAGAGTCTAGTTCTGAGGAGAAAAAAAGACTGAAATGTTCTCAGAATTGCTTCAGAATCATTTTAAATCAAATCCAACTCACAGTTAACTTGCAATTCTTGCGATTCTGAGCAAAAATTGTGAGTCTCTCACATATCTCACAATTCTGTTTTTCTCAGAATTGTGATTTTATTCTTCACAATTGTAAGTTTATATCTCACAATTCTGATTTTGTTTCTTGCAATTGCAAATTGAAATCTTACAATTCTCAGACAAAATGTTAGAACTGAGAGTTTGTATCATGCAATTACAAGAAAAAAGTCAGAACTGTGAGATTTAAACTTGCAATTGCGAGAAAATGTCAGAATGGTGAGGTAAAAAGTCACATAAAAAGTTACCCTTTCTATTTTTTTATTCAGTAGCAGAAATGGACTTCCATATATTATTAATGTTGAGAACAATTATGCTGTTTAATATTTTTAACCATATTTTTCTAATCTTTCAGGATTTTTTGATGAATAGAAAGTTCAAAAGAACAGCAGCTATTTGAAAAGGAAATGTTCTATTTTGTCCTTTTTTAATTAATTGTGCCTTTAAGAATTCTATATAAAGGTTGTTGAATTAATCAGTTAAATGAAGCTTTCGCCTGAGAACAATAGAAACACCCTGTCGCAGGATAGAGGGCTCCCACATACTGTAACGCCCAGAAATCTACTGACTCCTTCTAAAACGGAAAGAGGAGCTCAAGGCTTGAATTTGAATGCAGAGATTAGTGTCGCTACACATTCACATTAATGAGCCATTAAAAATCTGTTTGTTTGAGGTTAATACCTCTGAAACATGTTGCATAGGAGAAATTATTAAAGAACACGTAACATTCTGAACATATTAGCACTTATCAGTCATATCTGTCTAATTTGTGATTGTTTCAATTTCATTTGCATCATTTTCATTAACATTTATAATGCATTGATAGGAGCATATCTACCACATTTACTGGAGCTTTTATGCTTGAAGAATGCAAAGCACCTTCAAGGAGCAGTTGAACCAAAAATAAAAATTTAGGCATTAAGGCTTTTAAACTTTTAACCATTGCTTTTGGCCAAAATACAAGTCCATAACCCACAAAAACACTTAATGCAATGAAAAGGTCAATCCTCTATTGTATACTTATATGAAAATCCTCACACAAATTTGTTTAGAACCATTTCAGACTGTTTTTACTTGTAATTGGTGCTTGATCTGTGCATATTTCTCTCCTGATTCAGACAAAATGACTTCCTTACTGGAGAAAGCAATTTTATAGTTAGAGGATTTGTATTTTAACCAGAAGCAATGAATTGAAGTTAAAAAATGCCTTGATTGATTTGTTTCTTACAAACACACAGTTTTTAACTTCACAAGATGTTAACTGATTGACTGTGGATTACAGTGACATTTTTATCAGTTTGGACTCTCATTCTGACGGCACCCATTCACAGCAGAGGATCCATTAATGAGCAAGTGATGTGACAAACTCATCTACATTTTGGATAGTCATTCAGCAAATTTCATTTTTAGGTGAACTATTCCTTAAAACACTTCATAAAAGTGGTCCATACAACTCTACATCACAAATACAGTATACTTTTTATTCCATAACTTTTCCAGAAACTGCCATTTTAAACCATCTGCTGAAAGTAGATTACTTTGTTTTATTCACTGACGTCTCAAATCCAAATATCTCATGTGAATCTCTCCCTGGATAAACACAGATCTTTGAAGCTGAACTCCCAAAACACTTAGATTTATATTTAGAGACAGACAAATATGAGAAAAAAAAAACAACAAAAAATCTGAATGCAAATGCCGAATGACAGTGATTCAATGACATGTGAGCACTTATTGCACTTGAGTGCATCAAAGCTGCAGAGGTGCCTGGGTGCTTATGAATATTTATTTAATATGATTTTCCTTCCGTAAAGGAAGCTTAGGGGATCAAATCAGGAGGATTTGCACTCTACTCTAATATCATGAGAAATACAGTCTTTATTATCCAACCATGCACAAAACTTGTTCAGATGCTGGTCATCTCTTTTGGCTAGCATTCCTGCATGTCCATCTGCATATTATTCAGAACGAGACGGTGTGACTGGTCTTCAACAAGCCCAAAAGAACCTATGTCACTTTTGTTGTTCTCATTGCACTGGCTAACGGTTGCTGCATGCATCAAGTTCAGTACAATTTCGTAAATGCACATTCCCTGCAGAAATCACTGAGTCATTGGCACCTTGTGGCACCTACACAAAAGGCACAAAACCACTTTCTCAAACCTTCACTTTCACTGCACATCAAAGATGGAAGGATCTTTCCATTTCCATCTAAACAACCTGGAACAACTCCACCTGAGCACTTGACTCACAACAGTTAATGCACTTACACTTTTACCAAAAAACACTTTATTCTCAGTTGTTAGACTTTTCTGAGCAAGGATTAGACTTAAAACAGTCCAGATTCATGCACAAAATAACCCACAATATATGAAGAGTTCAGATGCAAAACCCTCTAAAAGCCATTTCAGTCAAAAATTAGACGAGTGAATGCTCTTGACACATATTATATTTCCATCAAATACTTTTACTTCAAACTTGCTAAAATCCCAGCCTTAGCCCAATCAGAAGTACCGGTACTTAAGTAGAAACCTATACATCGGAGCCTGATAAAAATGCTTTTTTTTTTTTTTTTGTAAAGAAAGAGGTCAATCCATCTGCTTTTGCATCTGAACTCTTCAAATAACCTCCACTATATGCACAGTACAGTATTTTTTTATACTGGGTTTGGGCCATGTGATTCTTTTCCCCCACTGAATCAGAATACTGGGTTCATAAAGGAAATAAGTAAGGGAATAAATACAAAATGGGAGCAAAAATATATAATTCAATCGTTTTTCTTGCAATTACACTACCGAGTCAAAAGTTTTTGATCAGTAAGATTTTTTATGGTTTTTAAAGAAGTCTCTTCTGCTCACCAAGCCTGCATTTAATTGACCCAAAATATTGAAATAGTTTTACTATTTAAAATAACTATTTTCTATTTAAATATATTTTAAAATGTAGTTTATTCCTGTGATTTCAAAGCATTTTTAGCATCATTACTCCAGTCACATGACCCTTCAGAAATCATCCTAATATTCAGATTTGCTGCTCAAAAACCTAGGACTAGTTTGCAAAAGTATTTTTTATTTTGTTTTACATCTTCTCAATCATTTAACAGACAATCTGATTGTCAGAAGTGGTTCTTGAGGCAAAGTTGTCCAGAACAAGGAGTTCTTTCGTACGATACGAACATCGTGCATAGGGGTGGGCGGTATGACCAAATTTCTATTTCACGGTATGACTAATTTTATTTCACGGTAACGATATATATTTCATGATACAGCTATTTTTATATGTAGTTTTTCTGAAAATCAATAAAAAGGGCTTTGTATGATATAATTTGTATAATAAACTTTAGAAATACTTAAGAAATACTTCAAATACTTCAAAAGTACCTCACCTTGTTTTTATTTTTCTTTTATTTGATAAATAATTTAGTCTATTTATGTAAAAACACGCTTACTTTTAGATAGCTTTGCGATTAAACTAAGTAAGTGGTTTCTGGATTATTTTTAAATGTCATGTTATTGTTTTACTTTAGGATATTGAAATATTTTATAGTGAAACAGTCTATTAATAATACATTCTTACTTTCTTATTATTTTGTAGGAAAAACCTAGGACTAGTTCAGGAAAAAAAAAGTCCCAGTCTAGGACAAAAGTAAGTAAAAAAAAAAAAAAAAAGCTAAATACTCAATAATTTGGTTAATAATCAAATCTTGTCGTTCGGCGTGAGCCAAGGATTCCAATGACATAAGACAATTTAGACTGCGACTGACATTTAGGAGTTATGAGTGATTTCGTACTTTTGAACATCTTAGCGCCCTCAACGAGCCTTGGTCACATTGTACTATCCCTCCATGTTTCAAGTCTCTACAACTTACGGTTTTGTTTTTACCTCCATGTCATTCCAAACCTGTAAAAGGTTTGTGTTTGGAACACAATTTAAGATATTTTGGATGAAAACCAGTAGGTTTGTTACTGTCCCATTGACTGGCAGGTAAATAACACTGTCAAGGCCCAAAAAAGTATGAAAGACGTTGTCAAAATAGTCCATCTGCCATCAGTGGTTCAACCAACAGTAAAACAGTAAAAATATTTCACAATTTTACTGTTTTTGCTGTACTTTAGATCAAATAAATGCAGACTTGGTGAGCAGAAGAGACTTCTTTAAAAAACAAAACAAAAAAAAAAAACATAAAAACTTTTGACCTGTAGTGTATATCGTTCGGAAATTATACTGTATATAAATCGCAGGCATCAGGGAACCGCAGGGAGTAAAATTCAGCTTTGTATCACAGAAATAAATTACGGTCAGTCCATTCATGTTTCTGAGCAGTTCTGCGACTTTATTACAGCTCTTCTAATGTTAGTCTCTCAAGGATGAATCAGTTTTGTTGTTGCATTCGTCATCTGTAAGTCAATTTGGATAAAAGCATCTGCTAAATAAATAAATGTAAATATCGTGACAGCAAGGGATAACAACAGGATTAACTTCACATGGGCGGCGGAATCGGGAGATTAGCCACAAATAAATCAATTACGCCGTAAGTACAACCTCAAACATATCAGCATGATCACTCATGGTGGCAGTGACTGGCAAGCTCCAAAAAGGACCACAAAACATGATAAAACAAAAACCAGAGTGAAAGCAAATATCATCAGCGCTAAATAATAACAGTACTACTTTGAAGAGGTTAGAGACCAGCACAGACCTTTCCTTTATATAGTACCGCCAGCAAACTGTGTTTGTAGACAAGCTGACTTGCAAAAACAGCAAATGGTCGAGGGAGAGACGATTCTTTGCACACTAATGCAGATTTCACTCTGGAGTTGACTTTGTGCAGAAACTGTTTCAGATAATGTCATTGTAGTTTTGTTAAAGGGGAACCAAAATGCTTTTTTGGATTTTGCATTATGTTTTAGACTGGGGCCAGCTGACCAATCAAAGCAGAGAGGCCTTCTCGGAAGGCAGGTTTTAAAGAAACCAAAACTAAAACAAATGGAGTGTCCAAAATCGCTAAGGTGCTAAATTTGAATTTGAACGAACTTTGTGAGGATTAAAAAAGTACATTTATAGCATGAATATGAGCAGTATGGATAAAATTCGGACATACTACATTACTGTTTTTTTACATAATATATGTGACCCTGGACCACAAAACCAGTCTTAAATAGCACAGGTATATTTTTATAGCAATAGCCAAAAACACACTGTATGGGTAAAAATAATATTTTTTTTTTATGCCAAAAATCAAAAGATCATGTTCCATGAAGATATTTAGTAAATTTCATACCGTAAATATATAAAAACTTAATTGTTGATTAGTAATATGCAGAATTTCATTTGGACAACTTTAAAGGCAGTTTTCTCTCATCAATGGAAAGATAAAATAAATCTCAATTTCAAAATGTACCCTTATGACTGGTTTTGTGGTCCAGGGTCACATTTACAGTACTAGGGAAGTAGTTGATTTGAGCTTGAAAACAGGTGTTGTTTTCTAATAGACCCCCTAAACTGAATTCGTTCACAACAGAGCGACAAGCAATTTGTGTGTTTTTATTATGTTTTAATCATTGTTATTTGCATTTCTCTAAATGAAAGATTTTCCCCGCCTGCTGACTCTGTTTCCACTTGACGTCTCTTTTCAAATGTTCTATTCTGTGAGCTCTTTCTAACCTGTTTCCCATCATGCAGTGCAGCTGCAGCACTGAGTGTATGTTCGTCTCTGATCTGACACACTCTTTTTTGTTGTTGGTGTACAGCTAAGAACCCCAAACAAGCTTCACTCATCAGGGAACATTAAACACACACACGCACACTCACAGCAAGAGATCTCTAGGAAAAAATATTGAAATTTCAATAAAAGATTACCATTATGCGTCTATTCTGCCTTATTAATTTGTCTTTATTTATTCAGTTATTATTAATTTGTGCATTTATTTATTTTAGAATAATATTCTAGCATTACATTGAGTGTTTTTATTGTTAAAAGTATTACACATAATTTTTATTAACTGAAATAAACCTGAAATCAAAATGTAAAACTTAAATGTTGCAATGTTGCAAGTATTAAAATGACTAAAACTAGAATGAAAATAAATTCAATCTAAATATAAATAGGTAAAAAGAAGTATAAAACTAACAACAATGAAAGATGAACAGCTCAGACTTAAAAAAAAATGAAATCAAATGTTAGAAATTAAATAGAAATTATACTATACTGTACATCAAAGCTAAATAGAAATACATAATATATATTTTATATTAACATTAACATTTTTATATGAATTAAAATAATAATAATAATAATAATAATTATTATTATTATTATTATTATGTATTTCGTTTATTTAATAATATTATACTATAAACACAGTACAATTATATAACATTTATATTACAAGAATTATTGCTGTATAAGAAAAATATGTTATTATTATTATTATTATTATTATTATTATTATATTATGCTATTATCTTTAACTGATATTTATTACTATAACTATTTATTTTGTGTATTTATTTTATTATATTATATTATAAATACTATAGTTGTATACAATTTTATACAATAAGAATTCATAAATCTGAATGTATTATTATTATTATTATTATTATTATATTTTAACATAAGATGTATGACTTCACTTTTATTTTTTTAATGTGCATTTATTTATTTTAGAATATTATGATATTCTAGCATTGCATTAATACTTTTATATGATATGAATTCATAATGCATACTTAATAAAATACATTATTTTTATTGTTATTATTCTGAAAGTATTAACTGATAAGTATTTATTTACCTTTATTATTTAATTTAATTTGTCATTTTATAATATTACCATTAATAGTTTTTTATGAATTAACATGTTGTTATTATTATTATTATTATTATTCTACTTTACTGATATTTATTACTTTACACTTATTATTTATTTTGTATATTTATTTTATAATATTACACTATAAATACTGTAAAATTATATACAATGTTATATTATTAGAATTCATAAATCTGAATAAAATATGTTGTTGTTGTTGTTGTTGTTGTTATACTATTCTCCTTTATATTATTACTATAAAGGTTTATTATACTTGACCTTAATTATTTATTTTGTGCATTTATTTTATAATATTATATAAATAAATTGCATACAATTACAATTCATTAATCTGAATAATATGTTGTTGTTATAATAATAATAATAATAATAATAATAATAATAATTATTATTATTATTATTATTATTATATTCTGCTTTAACATAAGATGTATTACTTTATATTTATTATTTAATTTGTGTTTTTTTATTTTAGAAAATAATATTCTAACTTTACATAATATTTTTATATGATAAGAATTCATATTATTATTATTATTATTATTATTATTATTATTATTATTATTATTATTATTATTATTATTGCATCCAAATAGTTTCAAATTCAAATCAAACTCAGACTTACTCTGACTGATAAGACCTTCACACAGAACGTTTTTATATTTTGTATTTCGTTGGCAATATTTTTAATTCTTGGTTTTATATACACATGCAGACTTGCGAATTAAGTTAACAGTAATTACACTTCAAAACATCCCAGAGCCCCTGCGATCTGCTGTATTCCAATGCGCTTTCTTTGAATGCTAGAATGAATCCTGTGTGAGCGGCTTTGGCTGCTCTTTGTAGTGGTTTTGTGAGGCTCACTGCCTGTAGTAGCCGCCGTAGGTCAGTTTCCTGAGGTGTGAAAAGTGTTTTTGGCATACTAAACAAGAGCGTTTATCTTTAGTTTATTAAAGAAACAGCATCACTCATGTGCAGAACCTAAACCTCATCTTCATTGTCACAGAAAATGTGCTGAATTCCTGCACTCTGCTAATGGACCCTCAGCAAGTTCATTTAATCACAGCTGTCAACATCAAAAAATGACAGCGAGTGCTGAGGGAGGTAAAACTGTGGAGTTCACAGGATCACACCGCACCCACAGGGAGCCGGCGGATCCTGAGATGCAGCACTGTTTGATTTGAGTCACTATATTCTTGTGGCAAGCTCTTTAATTGTGCCTAAGACATTAACATCAAAGTGCCTCCTGTGACTGTGAGAAGCATACGCTGAGAACCACAGATGTCTATGCACTCAACACACGGACTGGTGCCACCCCCTGCACATTCAAACAACTTGGTTCCGAAAATATTTCTCCTATTCATTTTCTATAGGGAACTCAAAAGCATTGCTCAATAAAGAGTTTTTGAACCAAACCAAACCAAACCAATCAGCTTTCCAATTACAACATTTCAAAAAATACATAATTAATACATTATTAATTTATCAAAATAATTATTTTATGTATTACCAATAACAAATAAAAAAATAAATGGTTCAATATAAAAATACTGATTTACTGAACATAACCACTTACTATAAAATACCAGTCAAAAGTTTTTGAACAGTAAGCTTTTTAAAGTTTTTTTTAAATAAGTCTCTTTTGTTCACCAAGCATGCATTTTTTTGATCCAAAGTACAGCAAAAATAGTACAATCATTATATTTTTTAAAATATATATTTGTAATTATTTAAACATTTTACTATTTAAAATAACTGTTTTCTATTTGAATATATTTTAAAATGCAATTTATTTACAAAAGCTTTTGTAACATTGTACACTATACCATTCAAATGCTTAAAATCTGTATTAATTATTAATTAAAATATAAATTATTATTATTATTATTATTATTATTATTATTATTATTTTATTTATTTATTTATTTATTTATTTTTTGGAGAAAGAAATGATAGAAATTAATACTTTAATTTACCAAAAGTGATGATAAAGACATTTATAATGTTACAAAAGATTTCTATTTCAGATAAACGCTGTTCATCTGAAATTTCTATTCATCAAAGAAACCAGAAAAAAATTGTACTCAGCTGTTTTTTAACATAATAATAACAATAAATGTTTTCTGAGCAGCAAATCAGAATATTAGAATGATTTCTGAAGGATTGTCTGATTAGAGTAATGGTGCTAAAAAATCAGCTTTGAAATCACAAGAACAAATAGCATTTTAAAATATATTCAAATAGAAAACCGTTATTTTATTTTTTTTTCCTGTTTTTGCTGTACTTTGGATCAAATAAATGCAGGCTTGGTGAGCAGAAGAGACTTCTTTAAGAACATAAAAAATCTTACTGTTCAAAAACGTTTGACTGGTAGTGTAAGTGCAAATATGTGATGTTTAATAATGTATTATGTAATATAAATAGTACGTAATTGTTTTAAGAAATATTTTCCAGTGACAATCAAATCTAGTACCCATTATTATATATTTATTTTATATTATTAAAAAATCATTGGTTATGAGTACAAATATAATATACAAATTTTCGGAATTTTATTGCAAAATATTCAGAAATATGCTAAATAGAAACAATGAAAACTGTAAACAGAGGCAAACCTACATTAAATAATCAATGAGACCCTGTATTTATTTTAAATTATTTATTTATTTATTTATTTATTTATTTATTTATTTTAACCATATATATGGCTTAAATCAATCTTTATATTATTATTGGTAGCAGCTATTAACACAGTGTAAATAACATTTTATTAGAGATATATGCTATTTACACTAGGTGCAAATAATAAATTCTATTTACACTATATTAAAATATCAGTATTTTCTTTGCAATAAGTTTAAATCCTATTTATATTTAGTGCAAATAGTGGCAGATATTTGCATCTCAGTATTGTGGTACATTATAAAAGAGTATGCAATAATAAACTGCAATAATAATATTGAGTGTAAAATATTTATTAAAATTAATAAACGGATGCTGCCTTCTTGGGACAATAAAGCCCTCCCCACATCTAGCCTAACGTTTACCTAATAAACACTTTAGGAAATAGGAAAAGGGAGAAAAAAGTCCAACCTCGGTCGACGGCATCAATAGTCATCACCGCTTGCCTTACGTCTTAAGCCACTGTTTCTTTTGCATAGCGTGCGTCTTTTGTCTACCCCAAACAGACTCTGGTGGGCAGAGTTACTGTAAATAGCCTCTGCCAACAAGGTGCAGTGAAAATAGACAATCTGTAATTATTAACATTTCTGATTATTTAAATGATCAGCCCTCAGGGTTCCACTCAAAATGCAAGGCCCCAGGCAATTTCCTGCATTGTTGTTATGCCTCTGGATGTAAATATAAAATTAAAAGTTTATAAATAAATACTATAATAGCATATAGTGTAAATAATACTGAAATAACACTGATGCAAATATACAAGTTGTTCAAGAATGTATGAAGACTGGATCGATTACATCATTTGCAATGTTTCATAAGAGTGGCATAATTATTCAACAGGAATAAGGCAATTAAACATGACTAAAAAAGAAGCTGAAATCTCCTAAAGAACCATTTATTTCTAAAGAAAATGAAGCAGATTTCCTATCAAAGCAAGATTCTGCATGATTTGTGTCCATGTTCCCCAGTGCACACAACCAAATCACCTCAAGATGGAAGAAAGGCTCATCTTGTCTTTAGATACATCAGGTTGCATGTCAAGGTCAAAGGCATATGACATTTGTAGGGGGAAAAACGCATTCAACAAGTTCTTGTTTTCAACAGCCAGGATTTTCCTCTGTTCTAAGATGAAATACGTGCTATGTTTTTCATTTGCTTTCACTATTTTCAACTATGTCCACTTCCTGCATTCCTGCAGCATAGCAACCTCAAAAAACACCGACAGGCATCATCGCTAATGTTTTCCTGTGGAGGTCAAAGCTGTGAATGATGCCATGCGTGAGGTGGTTAAAGCGGTGCATGACACCTGAGCTGAAGAGCGTATTGACGCTTTGATGCCGTCATGTGAAAGGGAGTTAGAGGAAGTGTGAAACACAATGGAAAGTCAAACCCTCCACAGTTTATTGCTCCAAATTTAGGCCTAATAATAACTGACCAGGCTCAAAATTGATTTTACTTGTGAACGTCAGCTCCACATCCACATCCTCAAAGAGCACTTTTCGTGGCACTAAAAGAAAAATAGCAAGCTTTCTTGGAAATCAAAGTGATTCTGCTGGCAGAAAGGAGTTTAATGGATGTGTTATTAGGTGCCTGATCTTACAAAATTGCTTTGTGCATCTAGGTATGTACAGTATCTACGTATATAAATAATAGAAAGCAACTGTATAATTACAAAACTCCTGTGTTGATAAGGAATGTCATATAATTAATGGTATAAGTGTCAAATTAAATTACTTACATCCCTTGCTGTAAAATACACGAGATGTGCATACTGAAACACACAGTTCTGAAGGTCATTGTTATCAAACGCAGCATGCTGAGAGCATGTAAACACACACAAATCACATGCGTACTAACATTCACACAAGTTTTCAGGACAAGTATAATTGGGCTGCTGCACTCAGATACATTGGTTATTAAGTCATCAGGGGAAGAGGCAGGCAGCGTGCTGCTGACAGCCACCTAGGATCTACCCCTCACATCTTTGCCCAAGTGATATGCTTCTCTGTTCCTTACTCAACTTTGCATAGTGATTCCTTCAGTTCACCAATGCAAATGAGAAACATACGCTGACATAAATCACACTTGAAAAAATTCTATAGTTAAAATGGAAAATAAAACTCACTGCTGAAATGCATGTAATACTCAAACATCTATATATATATATATATATATATATATATATATACAAACTGTCATGTGAGAAGTAGCAGAATATCATTTCACAGTTTTTTTAACAGTAAGATTTTTATTGTTTTAAAGACATCTCTTCTGCTCACCAAGCCTGCATTTATTTGATCCACAGTACAGCAAAAACAGTAAAATTGGGGTTGGCATCATCTTTTCTTGGTGTTCTGGATCCAAAATAACTGTTTTCTATTTGAATACATTTTAAAATTGGGGGGGAGGGGGGGGGGGGTGTTGAAATTAATACTTTTTATTTATCAAGGATGCTTTAAATTAATAACAAGTAATGATGTTACAACAGATATCTATTTCAGATAATGCTTTGGAACTTTCATCAAAGAAACCTAAAAAAATCTACTCAGCTGTTTTCTACCTAATAATAATAATAATAATAATAATAATAATAATAATAAATGTAGCAGCAAATTAGAATATTACAATTATTTCTGAGGGATCATGTGGCTGGAGTAATATTGCTAAATAGTGTTGAAATCACAGGAAAAGAATTTTACTGTTTTTGCTGTACTTTGGATCAAATAAATGCAGGTTTGGTGAGCAGAAGAGACCTCTTAAAAAAAAAACATAAAAAAACAAACAAACAAAAAAAAAAACTTTCGACTGGTAGTGTAGGACCAGCAGTTACTCTGGGGTGGCACATTTAATTTCGTTATACAAACATGGCACCATAAAAGACTTTTAAAATTTGTCTTGTAGGTGCCTAAATCACAATGATGTATAATGTGCTACAAAACTTTAATTTTAATTACAATTCATTTAAATTTCTGTTATTTCTGTTATATAAAACCAATCTTGATCCTAGCATTTATACTGGAATGTCTGCATCATATTAAACATAGTTTATGATAAAAAATATCCGAAACATTTCCTAAAGCTCTAGATAACGTGACAATAGTTCTTAACATCTAACGTTAACTCAGCTAATGTAAAGCTTACTGCTTCCTAACTTCTGTTTACATGAGGATATTGATAAAACTGGGCTGAATAGACCACCTGATAGGATGTTGTGTTCAAACTCTCGGAGTTGATATCCAGGCACCAAGATTTTTAACTGCAGCGCTGTATTCCTTGTCTCCCACTTTTAACAAAAGCTGGAATCCACAATATTTTTCAGTTCTGGTGAGTGTCGCGAGAGTTTTGCGGTCAAAACATTATCGTATAGTTGGTATAGACATGATCGAGGTTCTCCTAGATCAATATTTAAAAAAATTATTTTCATCTCTTAAAAATGCAATTACAAGCACTGCCTTAATCATTTTGGGAATGGAATTGACCAGAGCTGCACAGGTTGTTGCTGGGATCCTCTTCCACTCCTCTATAATGACATCACAGAGCTGCTGGATGTTAGACACATGGTGTTTCTCCACCTTCTGCTTGAGGACGTCCTAAAGGTGTTTAATAGGGTTTAGGTCTGGAGACATACTTGGCCAGTCCATCACCTTCACCTTCAGCTTCCTCAGCAAGGCAGTTGTCATCTTGGTGGTGCGTTTGTGGTTGTTATCATGTTGGAAAACTGCCGTTCTGCCTTGTTTTTGGAAAGAAGGCATCATGTTTTGGTTCAGAATGTACAGTACATAATGGAATCCATGTTTCCCTCAATGACCAGCAGCTCCACAGTACCAGCAGCACTCATGCAGCCCCAGACCATCATGCTACCAGCACCATGCTTGACTGTAGGCAAGACAGAGTTTTCTTGGTACTCCTCACCAGGGCATCGCCACACATGCTGGATACCATCTGAGCCAAACAAGTTTATCTTAGTCTCATCAGACCACAGGACATGGTTCCAGTAATTCATGTTCTTGGGCAGGTTGTCTTCAGCAAACTGTTTGCAGGCTTTCTTGTGAGCCAGCTTCAGAAGAGCCTTCTAGGATGGCGCCCATGCAAACCAACTTGTTGCAGTGTGCGGCATATGGTCTGAGCACTGACAAGCTGACCTTCTACTTCCGTAACCTTTAAAGCAATGCTGGCAGCACTCATGCATCTGTTGTTTGAAGGAAGATTCTGCATCTGAGACACAGAAGAGTACTCAACTTCGTTGATCGACCCTTGCAAGGCCTGTTCTGAATGGAACCCATCTTGGAAAACCTCTGCATGAGCCTGACCATTGTTGTGTATCTTGGCTATCTTTGTGGAGAGCAACAATTCTAATTCTCAAATCCTCAGAGAGTTATGTTGCCATGTTGAACATCCAGTGGTCAGTATGACAGAATTGTACTTAAAGCACCAAATTTTAACTGCTCTAATACAAGATAGACAACTTTGTATTGTCCTGTCAAGCAGACAAAAACATAAACATGATGAATAGGACATGTGGCTTTGCATGGTTTAAACAATCACATGTGTAATCACTTGTGTTGCCAGCTATTTTGACAATAATGGCTGTTTGTTGAGTTATTTTCAGAACAGTAAATCTATACTGTGTTCTATTTGAACATATTTGAAAATGTAATTTATTCATGTGATGGCAAAGCTGAATTTACATCATTACTCTAGTCTTCAGTGTCACATGATCCTTCTGAAATCATTCTGACATGATGATTTGCTGTAAGAAACATTTCTTATTATTATCAATGCTGAAAACTGATGTTGTGCTGCTTAATATTTTTCTGGAAACTTTTTTCAGGTTAAATAGAAAGAACAGAATTCATTTTAAACATTTTGAATGCTTTTACTGTCAACTTTGATCAATTTAATGTACGTAAATATAGAAATTTGTCTTTCTCTCTCTCTCTCTCAAAAAAAAAAAGGAACCTGACCCCAGTAATATAATATAATTGTCACAAAGGAGTCATAGGCGGGTGGATCCAAGTGCAAAGCTTTATTGTGAATACTCATAGTGGTCCAGGCAAGGTCGAAACACAGTTTACAGGAGTGGTGCAGATAATCCAAAAACGTGGTCAATCTGAGCAAAGTGGTCAAGGGGCAACTAGCAAACGTTCGTAATCCAGAAAACAGGCGAGGGTCAAAGGCGGGCAGAAAACGATCACAGGAACCAGGGAACTAGGGAGTAGGCAACGGAGAAAACAACCAGGGGAAAAACGCTCAGGATTGGCCAGGGAATCTAACTCAAAACTTCGCGAGGAAATGGTGGGAGAACCGGTCTATATATACTGAGAGTGGGTGAACTAAGATGGCCGACTAAGGTGAAGGGTGACAGGTGACAACAGAGGGGTGATGGGAAATGTAGTGAGTAAATAGTCCATGATACATTGAAGGCTCCCTCTAAAGGCAGATGAAGGGAGCCATAGCAGCACAGTTCGTGACAATAATATAATATAATAATATCACCAGAATACACAAAAAAAATTTTAATGGGGATGGAGAAAGGAGATCTCAATGGAGAAAGATCCCTTTTGGGGTCCAGAAAGTGAATCTACAAGCAAGAGCTGACTGAACAATGCTGATCTTTGACCCCACTGACTGTTAGAGAGATCCAGATCCCCTAAAAACACAGTATGATACTGACAACTGATAGAAAACTCAAAACTAAAACTGAAAAAGAAAATGAATAACATCGCTGTACTAAATGGAAGGCCTTCTGGGTATTTAATTTTACATAAAAAATGTAATTTAAATGAATTATTTTTCCACACTGAAGTACTTTTGAATATTGTGGCAAAATAAGAGATCAATTAAAATACTTTACAAAGAGGAAATATATTCTTTCAGATTTAACATTGTTAAACAATAAATCTTTGCAGGTAAAACATGTATATATAAATCTAAACTTCAGCTGCCAATAACTTTACTTTTAAGGACAACTCCTACTCATTAAACGAAATGTAAATATCAATTCATCATCATCATCATCATCTAGATTCAGTCACACGCTTTCATTTGAACTGAAACAAGCGTTGGCTGCTGGGAGCAGCCGCTGGCTCAAATCAAATCTCAACAGAATCTGGGACTCAGAAAATAGAAATAATTTATCTCCAGCAGCTCACAAAAAAGAAACAATATGCCTCTGGAGATCAATAGCTCTCCAAGACCGGAAAAAGAAAACGAGTGTTTCTCCTTGAGTCTCTTACAATATGAATGTGTGCATTAGAGCACCTGAATATATGTATTTTAGCGTCGAATTATTCAAGCATCCAGCGCAGCTGCTTACCGTAATGCACCGCACACAATCTCAAGAGTCTGTCTTTGCATATGAAGATGTCTCTCGAGATGTAATTTGTTTTCTCGTTCATCCACAGAGGTTAAATTACAGCCATACGGACTACGGTTATACATCCCGCCGCTCACACGTCAACACCTAGAGGCGTTCTGTAAATATGCTGCGCATACACTGTTATTATGAAATAAACCTCTCCAAATGAAAAACTTCATAAAAAATATTCCAGATGATGACAGACCTCTGCTTGGAACTGAAGAAGGACAGTACAGTGATTGGCTGTATGAAGAGATTGGAGCAAATCTTCACATATCACATCAATATCAAGCTGTCCTTCCTTCACACACTCACCTTGATAACAGGGTGTGTATTGAGTTTCAAGTGTGGCAGCATAAACGCCTGTAATCTTTCTCAAACATGTCAATTTTGGAGCTGCATCGTTTCCAACCTGTCAATGCCTTTCAGCCGCTTCTCTTGTACATGCAATCACGTCTCAGGAAGATCCATTATTTTGCTGTGAACATGCAACAATGGGCGAGCAGTTAGAAATAAATAGCGGTCATATTTCAGTGACCGCGAAAAAGGATGTGGAAAACATGAAAGTCTTTTAAGATGGTGTTCATTAGGCATCAGCCATGACATGTTTGAATATCAGTGCCATTTTCACATCCAGACATGTCTAGACATATTAAAAGCCTGTAGAGACATTGTGTTTGAAATTCAGTACACTGCATCATTTTCCTGATGTGATGCCAATTTAACCCTCATGTTGTTTTCCGGTCATTTTGACCCAGAGAGGATTTTCTGTTTTCTTTTTCTGAAAATGCTAGTTAATGTTATTGCATCAGACTAAAACCTGCTGGCTTTGCTCACCCAGAGTATGACAACTTTCCAGTTTTATTACTGAATTATGAATGAATTCATTTTCATTTGTATTATTTAATTATTTATTTTTTGCACTTTTTGGGCATTTTTCCTCCATCTTGCGGTGTTCCCAGTCAAAAGTGACTGGCCAGCAAAAAAAAAAATGCTTATAAATTTCTTGTTATGCTATATACCAAATTTTCTGATAATTTACTTACCTCCATGTCATCCAAGATGTTCATGTCTTTCTTTCTTCAGTCGTAAAGAAATAAGGTTTTTGATGAAAACATGAGGATTTTTCTCCATATGGACTTCAATGGGAGCCAACGGGTTGAAGGTTCAAACTGCAATTGCAAATTTCAATGCAGCTCCAAAGGGCTCTGCACAATCCCAGCCAAGGTTAAAAAGTACATAAATCGTAAGTTTTTTTTAGAAAATGATAATTTCGCTAGATAACATTCTTATTCTTAGACTGGGATTGTGTAGAGCCCTTTGAAGCTGCATTGAAACTGCAATTTGGACCTTCAACCCACTGATCCCCTTTAAAGTCCTCTATATGGAGAAAAATCCTGGAATGTTTTCCTCAAAAACCTTGATTTCTTTTCAGCTAAATAAAGAAAGACATGAACATCTTGGATGACATGGGGGTGAATAAATTACCAGGAAACTTTTCTTTAATTAATCAGATATACAAAACCTATGCTAATTGAAAGAAAACAAGCTGCCAAAAATATTGAATCCAAGATTTGGTCATAAAATAGCATGAGAAGAGATTTACAAGCAGTTTTAAAAAGGCTGGTCATTTCTGACTAGGAATTTCTGGGTTAAAACATTGCAATTTCTCCATTAAAGTGCAACAGTCATCAACGGCACTTTAATCAGCTATTCAATAAATATTCAGCAGTGTCAGATGAAACTAAATCATGATGGCCTGTCTTCAGAGTTGCTGTCCTAAGTGTGCTGCTCTAGCCAAATTTTCAACTCTAGACTGTCAGGACTCTTGACTGGTCATGACAGCCTGCAAAACTAAAATTAAAGAAAAAGTAAATGAAAACTATCATGGCCTGTGTGCATGCTCTGAAAATATACAAGCTGTTGTCAAATTTGAGCCCGCCCTGGGTCATGTTATGGTCTCATTCCTTTTATCTCATCCCTACTTTATACCCATGTCGAATAAAGCCAAAACTGGCTAAAAATAAAATTAAACAGAATGCTGACAGTTAACATTATAAAGACATCTTCTGTGAATAAAATATTAGGTGAAGCAATCTTTCTGATGTTAAAATACCTTCTCATATTCCAGCTTAATATGCAGAGACAACTATATGTAAGCCATTTAAAGGTTTATTCCTCCAAAACGTAAATGTAATGTAAAACTCATCTATTTTTAAGAACCCAGACCCAGAACCCAGAATATTTGAAATTCTGTTTGGTGACAGTGGTGCAAAAAAATTTAAATATATATATATATATATATATATATATATATATATATATATATATGTGTGTGTGTGTGTGTGTGTGTGTGTGTGTGTGTGTGTGTGTGTGTGTGTGAATTTTCTATTCATCAAAGAAACCTGAAAAAAAGTTGACTCTGCTGTTTTCAACATAATAATAATAAATGTGTTTTTTTTTAGCAGTGAATCAGAATATTAGAATGATTTGTGAAGGATCATGTGACTGCTTTGAAATCACAAGATTAAATTAAATTTTTAAATATATTCAAATAGAAAACAGTTCTATATTATTATGTATAATAATATATTATTATTATGCTCATTTGCCTGCATTTATTTAATCCAAAGTAATTTATGCCATTATATGTATTATATGTTCTTATATATTTAGAATTTTTTTCTTTAATATTCTGAAATAAACTACAAAAAATACCATATTTGATTCTAGGCAGACTGAAAATATGCCTAAAACACATCAAGTTCACAAACATTAAAAATGCACATCCTTAAATAAACTACAAACACAAAGCTCTAATGTGTGCTTTATTATTCTCAATAGCAATCGTCACTAAACAACATCAACAATCTTTTTTTGTTTTTTTTGTTTTTTTCCATTTAAGGCAAGAATTATCCTCTGCACAAGCAAATTTTGCCAAAATTGTGTCCTCTTATAGCTTAGATACTACAGAGATAAAAAAAAAAGAAACACAAATACCTTTTTCAACAGCTACACTCTAAAATGCTAAACAAAATTAGTATGATCATCTCCTCTTTTAACTGAAGTGAAAGGCTCTTCTAGCAGGATCTGACCACAATGCAATATTAAAGCTGATGAAAGCCATTGATAGAGCTCCTGTATTTAACATTAAAAGCTTTCTTAAATGCTACAGTCATTATGACATTTATCAGTATTATCATTCTCCTATAGCATGTTTCCAACATATTGACCTATAATATAAAGACACGTTCACATATCAAGCGAATTAAAGTACATGTTCTTTTATGTGACTCTGAACATCTGAAATGAATGAAAGCTTGAAACCGTTGGAAGAAACAGCACATAATTTCTTTCTATACAGCTGTCATGCATTGTTCAGAACCATGGACAGCGGAAAAACTATCATGCAAAGAAATTAGGCTGATCAGCACCACAGACAGCGACCATACAGCTAAACCACAATCCAGTTACATTGAGATTTCTGCATATAAAGTGTGATACAAATGAGGAATGTGTGGGAAGTGTGTGTGAGTGTGTGTGTGTGTGTGTGTGTGTGTGTGTGTGAGAGAGATTTAAATTAAAAAAATATAATAAATATATATAATGTCAAAAAACCAGTGCCCACTGATCTTTTTTTATTATGAGCGTTATGAAAGCCAAATGCTCCGTCTGAACCGTGGGACCCACTGAACAAGCTGTGCAAATAAATGTGGCCTAAAAACATCAGGAAAAAATGTAAAGTAAAAATGGCTTGTTAAAAAGCTTGCTCAAAGGGAATGGAAGTACAATTAATCAAGTGCAATCCAACAGTCACTTCAGACAAACAGAACAGTAGACAAAGCTTGACTTAATTCAGTACATTATTAAGAAACCAAGTGTTAAAAATTATTAAAATGTCCTGGGGTCAGTTTCAAAGACATCATTCAAAAGCAAACACATGCAAAATAGCCTGAACAGCCCATGTGTCCAGAACAGGAGACAATATAAACTGCAAAACGAAAAAAAAAAAAAGAAAAAAAAAAAAAAGTGAGTCAGCATATGCTGTAAAAGCTTTTGTGCCAGCTCTTCATCAGCCATGCATCCCTGCAGACCTCACTGTGTGACATTTAACGAGTATGAAACCGGTCTGTGAGGCCACTGATGACTGCCAAAACAAAACTGATTGATAAATCAATGCTTTGCCAGAACTTACCGCTTTTGAGAAGGAATTGTTTTTTGTTTTTTGGTTTTGGTTTTGGTAAGTGGGTTGAAATTGAGGAGATTTCAGGAACAGATGTTGAAGCTGCTGACTGGTTGAGAAATGAGAGGAACTGCGTTATTAGAAAGTGCTTACAGATGATAATGTCAAAGCCCTGATCGATGACTCCACTTACAGAAATAACAAAATCTCAAACAAGCTCATATCACAGATCTCTGTGAGCAAAAGGTTTTCTTAGGAATCCATCTATAGATGATTCTCATTTTAATTGAATCTAATCTAATAGTCCTTCAATGAGAACATACACTGCTCTTCAAAAAGTTTGGGATCAGTAAGATGTTTAATGTTTTTTGAAGAAATCTCTTATGCTCATCAAATATCCATTTATTTGATCAAAAATACAGAAAACAAAGTAATATTATATAATATTATTGCAATTTAAAATAACAGTTTTCTATGTTAATATACTTTCAAATATAATTTATTTTTGTGATGCAAAGCCAAATTTTTTATCAGCCATTAGTCCAGTCTTCAGTCTCACACCATCCTTCAGAAATCATTCAAATATGCTGATTTATTATCAATGTTGGACACAGTTGTGCTGCTTAATATTTTTTTGGAAGCTGTGATACTTTTTCCAGGATTCTTTGATGAATAAAAAGTAAAAAAGAACAGCATTTATGCAAAATATAAATCTTTTCTAACAATATAAGTCTTTACTATCACTTTTTGGACTGTAGTGTATACTCTTACAAAAGATTTTTGTTTTTAATAAATGCTGCTCTTTTTAACATTTTACTCAAATAATCTTGAAAAAGTATCACAGGTTTCCAAAAAAAATAAAATTAAAAAATGAAAATTCAGCTTTGCATCAATAATATTTGCATGCAATAATATTCCACAATGTTAATGTTTTCTTTTTTTTAATTAAATAAATGAAGACAAGAAAATAATGTTACTGGTCCCAAAGTTTTGAACAGCAATGTACATTTAATTGCAAAAGTCTGACATATTTTTAGAATTTTATGACACATTTTTATCAAAAATTACAGTACATAACTAATTAACCAACAACAAATAAAATCTTAATTTAATTAATGACCTAGAAATAATGCAGAATGTTTTTTTTTTTTTTTTTTGCATTTATGCATTTTTATCTACAATCTGCTACAATTTGTGCATATTACAATTTAAAAACGTCTTATTTGAACATATTTTAAAATGTAAATTATTCCAGTGATGTAAAGCTGATTTTTCAGCATTTTTACTTTAGTCTTCAGTGTCACATGATCCTTCAGAAATCATTCTAATATGCTGATTTGCTGCTCAAGAAACATTATTATTATCGATGTTGAAAGCTGTGCTGCTTAATATTTTTGTAGAAACTGTAATACAATTTTTTCAGTATTCTTTGATGAATAGAAAGTTCAAATTAACAGCCTTTATTGGAAATAAAAATATTGTCTGTTTGTTGGTCAATACCAACTTCCCTTGCTGAATAATAGTACAGTGTAAAAATACTGTATGTCCACTTCCAGTTTTCTTTTAAAATGAAACAAAAAAGTAAGAGCTGAGTAGGGAATGAGACTGCAGAGGTACTGAAAGAGTGAGAGGAAAATGATCAATACTTAAAAAACCCCAAAGCATTCGACAGGCTAATCAGGACTGTTAAGAGAGCAGAAGTTTGTGTAAAATCCCTACGCTCAGCAATCAAAATAAGGTTTTGATGGACTGCCAATAGTGAGCAGCCCCGTATTGAGGAAGAGTCCATAAATCTAAATCACGTCTAATCAGAGAAATTTACAGACAGAGGTTTAAGGTCTATATAGCTCTGGAATGACTCCAGCCTCGTTTAATACAAAAAGCTGGAGGAGGCTGACGAGTAGAGGAGGGAGTGAAAGAGACAGACAGAGAGTGAATTTAGCCATACTCCACTGTGAAAACAAGCTTGATCTTTGAAGTCAGCAAATTATGGATTTTCACGCAGGCATATAAATGCCTTCACTTTTGATTAGAGGGTTAGTAAACATGTCCTTTTGCGTGAAAGACATATTGTGCTCCACAGAGAAGCTCAGCAGAAGCAAATGTACCGCTGAGCTTTGCGTATTCACGTGAAGAGCTCGTTCAGAAAAAGTCAACAGAACATTCAGAAAGACGACTTCTCAATCAGACGTGTCATTTGAAAGCATTAACCTTGTTCTCATTAAAAATGATTTACAGTCTGAAGCAGGAAACAGGAGGTCAGATTCACCTCTGGTGTAAATGTAGTCTGGGCTTTGTCGCAGTTTTATATTTAGCAAATTGCAGAGACGGTGACATTACTTTGCAGATTGGGTGGGGAAAATACATCTGCTTCTCTTTCCTTCACACAAAACAAACCGAAAAATCCTGCTGGTCTGTGAAATTGCAACATTAGTTTTTACAAGGCCTTCGTCAGCAAATAGGAAAACATGAAACTCTTTGGAGAGACGACATGCAGTACAAAATGAAATATTCAATATTGCAAGGATTTAGAGGAAAAACACTTCATATTTTCTCTTTTATTCTGAGTGCCTGACAAAATATTTGACTGAAACATTGAATTATTTTAAAAAGTTTTGTATTAGTTTTTATGTTCACCATTTATTCTGCAGAAATAAGGTTTGCTAGGGAAGGAAGGTTTTTTTCTTTTCTTTGAACACAATAAAAGTCAGTCTCAAACTGCTCTATCTTCTCACTGCTGCTTATTATGGCAATATGCAATACCACGCTGCAACTCATTATGCCAAATGTCACACAACCAGATCCACCACTGCTAATACAAAATGTTTGTTTTCCAAACTCAGTCAAAATGCAGTTGTAAAGTGAGTCATTCAGTAAAAAGAACTGTATAATAGTTTGTATCTAACTTTGTATCTAAAGATCATAATCTGTATTTAGGAGAATGTAAAAATGTACACATCTACAGTTGTCCTGTGCACTTAATGGTACACTGTAAAAAAATCACCATGAATTTAACGGTAATTTAAAAAAAAAAATGCTACAGTAAAAACCTGTTAAATGGTTAACCGTAAACTGACATTCCCAGAATTCCCTGTGTTACTTTTTTTTTTTTTTATGTTTTTTTATTGAAATAACTCTTTCTTCTGTTTTTTTTCTTAGCAGTTTTGTACATTAGGGTTGTATGTTACATCTAATGTTGTTAAATTAATGTTCATTGCATTATTTCAGTTTCATGTGTGTTTCATAATGGTGTTTAGTGTTTGTGTGAATGACACTGTGCACTTCTATATATGAAGAGTTCAGATGCAAAATCCCTAAAAGCCATCTCAGTCAAAAACTAGATAATGATAATGAGTAAATTCTCTCAACAGATATTATACGTCCATCAAATAATAATTCAAACTCGCTAAAATCCCTGCCTTAGCCCAATCAGAAGTACCGGTATTTAGGTAGAAACCTATACATCGGAGCCTGATAAAAATGTTTTTTTTAAAAGAAAGACATCAGATGGATTTAGAGGCTTTTGCATCTGAACTCTTCATATGTTAATATTAAAAAGCTGCTTGTGATGGGCTTTTTTTCTTATCACCATCTGCTTTTGGTGATTATCAATGTATGACAAAGGCACAAAACAGATTTCAGCACTTTAATAGGTTGGTACATTACCATTATATGAGTTAATGAAATTAGGGTATTTTACCTGTAAATTTAGGTGAAAACCGTAAACATTGCTACTGTACTTTTTTACAGTAAAATTCCAGCAACCACAGCCACCATTTTGTCATTGTAAATTTTACAAAAAAAAAAAAGTACAGTGTACTTAAAAGGACCTTGAAACGCTACAAAGGATTGTGTCCAAACAATAGAACTATAGCTGAAAAACGACATCAAACCTCAATATTCACCTTTAAAGGAGAAGTTTACTGATAATTAAACTTCTGATAATTAAAATCTGATAAATAATAAAAATCCTGATAATTTTCTTACTCCAAATGTGATCCAAGGTGTTCATGTCTTTCTGTCTTCAGTCATAAAGAAAGGCAGTTTTGGAGGAAAACATGCAGGATTTTTCTCCATATAGTCAACTTCAACGGGGATCAATGGGTTGAAGGTCCAAATTGCAGTTGCAATGCAGCTTTAATAAGAGTCTTAACTAGTGAAACCATCTGTAATTTTCTAAAAAAAAAAAAAAACCTTATATACTTTTAACCCTACTTTTTAACCCACAAAATACTGGGTTAAAAACAACCCAACTTGTGTTATTTGGCAACCCAACGCTGGGTAAATATTGGGAAGAACACATGCTGGGTTATTTTGACCCAGCTGGTTGGGTTATAAGTCAACTATTTATAAAAAATGAGCTGGAAATTACAAATCACACAGAATTTTAGAGGCAAAACCAATAATCAAAAGATGACATCAAATTAAATTACATTCAGTATTAACTAATAAAATTTGTTTATGTTATGCAAGGCAAAAAGCGTTATCATGCGAAACGGCCGCTGCTGAAGCAGCTGACTGACATCTTGTCCTTTTATGTTGCGTTGCATAAAATAATAATTTGTAATAAAATAAAATGTATACAAAGCTTTATTTCGCTGAAGAAATGTACCAAATAAGCAGCGCTGAGAACCGCTCTCTTCTGTAGAGGATGCAAAAAGCCAGCGCTCTGACTGTAACCCAACAGCTGAGTTGTTTCGGCAAAAACAGGCTCAACACAGAGGTGGGTTAAAAAAATAACCCAGCATTAAAAATGGCCCAGCAGCTTAGGTAAAAATATGAAAAATAATCCAATAAAATTAAACAATGCAGAAAGACTAAGTAATGCATGAAGTCAAGCATTTTTGGTTAAAAAATATTAACATTTTTATTGTTTAAGAAAATGATTGATCGTTTCACTAGATAAGACCCTTATTCCTCAGCTGTGATCATGTAGAGCCCTTTGAAGCTGCAGTTTGAATCTTCAACCCATTGAACACCACTGAAATCCACTATATGGAGAAAAGCCCTGGAATCTTTTCCTTAAAGAAACTTAATTATTTGTGAGTAAAGACAGAAAGACATGAACATTTTGGATGGCATGGGGGTGAACAAATTGTCAGGAAACATTTATTCTGGAAGTGAATTTCTACTTGAAGATCCCATTTTCCACAAAAAACAACCACACAGAGCTTCACAAAGCCAACATCTATGGAAAAAAAAAGAGAAAGTTTGAATCTTTTCTAAGACGGCTGGAAGCTGTAAAAGCAAATGATTATAAAACATCAAAATAAATAAATACTCCCAGGTGTTCATATTATTTTGTCCAGCCAAAGTAAACACTGGAAAAAATTAAAAGCATCAATTAGGTAAAAAAAAAAAAAAAAAAAAATGCCACTCTTGTTTATAACCAAACTGAGTGTGAAGTGAGCATGTTTATCACTCTAAACCAGGACTGAAGTGTGCTGTGTAAACTAAAGCTGATGTATTCTTGTCAACTTTTCACTTAACATGACTTTTGGACTCAATGTTTAAAACATATACACTTTCTTAGTGCAAGAGAACCTGTAGAGCGGAAGAGAGGTTGAGCAACTGAGCTTTTGATTGTATCCGATTTGGTGTGACATCAAAGGTGCTTTATTAGAGTTCTTGTAACACCTCTTCACAGAAAAGAAAGTCAAAGAATGAAAGTCGAGCTAGAAAGAGATGCTTTTGTTCTCAGGTTGGAATAAAAAGATTTAAATCAGAAGAAAAGAATATACCTTATCTAAAATATTAAATGACAGGTCTATACAAAAACACTATCTGAACAAAATCACAGACGCCTGTCAGAATTTTCAGCGAAGCTCTCTCTCTGTTCTGTCATTGAGCATCTACATAACAAAGCAGATGAATCAATGAACGAAACATGTGAGAATATCAGGACTGTGTTCATTTTCCAGTCCAATCTATGCTAGGGGGTTTCTGATGTTAAAAATAATGAAAAAAGTTGGTTCATTCAAAAGCTGTCTGAAAGAGATGACCACATTTTTAGTCTTCTGTACTCTGGTTTGTAACACAGGAGATTACTTTAGTTTTCTTTTAAAGATTGTCTCAAATGTACAGCACAGATTTCCACAATGCAGAAAACACAGATAAAATCGAAACACAACTGTATAATTAATCAAGTTCACCTCAAAAGCATTTCACTTTATAAAAATTGTAGTTAAATGCAAACAAAAACTCAAAAATCAGTAAAAATAACATTTTACTGAATCATAAAACATAGATTTCAAAAGGAACTTATGACTTTAACTTGAGGAAATGATGACAGAAATATTTACTATTGTATAGTAAAATGTACTACTTAAACTAAATTAAACAAAAAAAAAGGGTTGGTTTAACTTGAAGAAATTACAACAAATATATTACTATTGTATAGTAAAATGTACGTTTTAAATTAAATTATGATTTACAAATAGAAGTTTATTTTATTTTATTTTATTTTTTGAATACATTTTAAAAGATTGATCAAACGGTTAGTTGACTATGAAAAAAAAGGTTTGGTTTAACTTGAAGAAATTACAACAAATATATTAAAATTGTATAGTAAAATGTACTTTTTAAATTAAATTAAATTATGTTTTATTAATGTTGTGCTGTGAAGATTTCTAATTTGAATATATTTTAAAAGATTAATTACACTGTTAGTTAATTCTAAATAAAAATAGTATTAAATCATAAAAAAAAAATTCTTAATAAAAAAAAGTTTGGTTTAACTTGAAGAAATTATGACAAATATATTACTATTGTATAGTAAAATGTACTACTTAAATTACATTAAATAATGTTTTATTAACGTTTTGTTGTGAAGATATTTTTTTTCCATACATTTTAAAAGATTGATCAAACTGTTAGTTGACTATAAAAAAGAACAAAGGTTTGGTTTAACTTGAAAAAAATACAACAAATATATTACAATTGTATAGTAAAATGTACTTTTTAAATTAAATTAAATTAAATTAATTTAAATTATTAGTAATGTTGTGTTGTGAAGATTTTTAATTAGATACATTTTAAAATATTAATTAAACTGTTAGTTAATTCTAAATAAAAATAGTATTAAATCATAAAATACAACCAAAAAAGAAAAAAAAAAAGTTTGGTTTAACTTGAAGAAATTATGACAAATATATTACTATTGTATTGTAAAATGTTTTTTTTTAAAAAAAAAAAACATTTTAATCAATACATTTTAAAATATTGATTAAAGTGTAATTACAAATTGTGTTAAATCATAAAGAACTGAATAAAAAAAACTAAATAAAAACAGAATTTTAAGAAAGTTGAAAAATGTATTTATTGTATGTATCTATATTACTATATTACTATTGTATAGCTAATTGTATTTACAGAACACACACATATATATTGATTATCTTTTTGATTATTCAAATGTATGTATTTATAGTCTTTGTAGCAATACAGAACTCATAACATTTTGTGGGAGAAAAATAAAAGAATTTGGGAGAAAATAAAATTAGATTTCTCAGGGCCCTACAAATGTTGGAAAAGACAAATGGGACAATGGTGGCATGCAATCAGAGCACAAAACTAAAATTGAAAGTTGATATTAGCAGTTATCTGAGAACAAATCTAAAAACACTTTGAGACACTGTTGAGCTCTTTTCTGAAACTATAGAGGAGAAATTATACAATACAATACAAGAAGGGAAGAGAAGAGGTTCTGTGCTCCCACTGGCCCTTCACTGCTCTGTTTATTGACCATCAACCTGACATATCAGCGCTCACTCCCTGAAGCCCTGCTCTGTGTGTGTATATGTGTGTGAGAGAGAGAGCGCAAGGACACGCATAAGTACACATGCAAAACACTGTTTACATGAGCTATTCTTCCCATGAGAGAATCATGACCAGGTGCTTCTGCCTCTGTCAGAGGACAGAGGTCAGGATATCAATATTCTAAATATATGACATGCTTAAAAGTCAAGTGTGTAATTTATATGCCACTGACATCACCAAACAGAAAATATTCTTTTTTCAGTCAGGTTTCTTGAACGCTCTCCCTGTGTGTCAAGGAATATATTCAAGGCAAGATATAAGAATAAATCACTTAAATTTTCTATCTATTCCTCACACTTAGCTGCCATATGATTTTGGAAGACTTGTAATATAGAATATGAGTTGTATGAACTACTTTATCATACTTTTATGGGTTTTTTCACCTTTTTTGTAGCTTGCCAGCCTCAGCACTCATTCACTTTAATGAAAGTGAACGCAGCTGGAAAATTCTTCAAAATTTGATCAACAGACGAAAGTAAGTAACAGATTTGGAACAACATGATGGGTAAATAATGAGAGTTTTAATTATTTGGGTGAACTATTCCTGTAACTTGTTTACCTTACAGTCATGACGCATCTCCCTAAAGACGCTCAGATCCTCCAGACGACTCTAACTCATATACTGACTGTAATGTGATTTATATGCTATTGGGCTCTACACTGACGCCACGCTAAACCCAAAGGATCCTTTCAGATGACTGGACACTGAATCAGATGATTCTCAGAACTCCAGCATCATCAGGTCATTTCGGCTTGTGAAACATGAAACCAATCATCCTTAAAAGACACATTTTCTGGAAAGGCACAAGTCTTTAAAAGCTTTAACATTCAGAAAAATGTCTATAAGTACATTGTGACTCTAAAACACAGTGGGCTATTTTAGGTTTGCTCCACTAAAGCTGTTCTCAAAGGCACCATTCTTCTCTTCTGGCCAAATTCTAATGCAGTGTCAAAATTCCATAATTATTTGCAACAAGCTCAATTGGGGGTAAATGTATCCAAATTGCAAAATTAGGGTAACTTTTGGAGTTTTGGATTTTTTTATGTCTCATGCTCACCAAGGCTGAATTTTAAAAATCAATAATACACTAAAAATAGTGAAATAATAACTTAAAGTTTTCTATTATATACAACTTACTGATGTACTATTTAAGCATTTTCTTCTTTTACTTTTTACTTCTTCTTCTTCTTTGCCAAAATTTAAACTCTGGTTAGACCTTCAGACTGTTCTAAAGTTAATTGCTTTATTTTTTCTAACTGACCCGGCTTGCCAGATTAAACCACCCCTAACCAAAACCACCAAAAATCCCATAGACATTCATTGTGGGGGTCAAAACTTTTGCACAGTAAGACTTTTAGAGTGTTTAAGCTGTCTATCACGAGCAAAGCTTAATGACTATCCTAGACAACATGCTAAATCATGCTAGGAACATACTAAAACATGTTAGCAATGTGCTAATAATGCTAGCAACACTCGAATCATGCTAAAACATGCCAGCAACATGTTAAAAACATGTTAACAACATACTAACCATGCTAGAAATGTGCTAGCAACATGATAACAACATGCTAATCACGCTGGAAACATGCTAACAACATGGTAATAGTGTTAAAAACATGCTAGCACCATGCTATCCCTATAGAGGGTGTATTTTTGTCACAGTTTGGTCAGTTATCAGATATGCGGCCATACTGTTGATACTCAGATGTAAACAATAGCATGGATTGCACAGTTAATGTACTACTGAATACGGTGTTCTGCTAATTTATGCTGTCTAAACCACGGGAAAAAAACATGTGGAAGCTGCTAAATCATATAGAGAAGGACTTAGCAAGCAGGAAAGGGTGCAATATTTTGACAAACTAAAGTTAATAGGTGGTAAAGACACATACAAGCAGTATTAATTAAGATATTAGCCTAATATTTCACCTACCTGACCAGAAATGATAAGAACAAACACGAATGTTGTCAAGATTCTTGCCCTGGAAATCCTAGTTCAGTTTGACAAACCACAAACACATTTTTGCACGCTTTTCCTAGATTTGTTATAACCTTTGGCAGTCTATAGTACTGCAAATGCTTTTCCCAGTCCGGCCAAATAGTACAGCCCAAAGCATGACAATAACTGACCATTTTCAGCAGCAATAATCAGCAAAATATGTGAGTTTTGTTCAGTTCAATAGCATTGTTTATGTTCAGTGATGTCAATATGGCTGATTAATGACGTGTCATGAAAACACTCTATATGCCTAGTAACAATGTAACTGTTCACATTTATAGCACATTTACACATTTAGCAGACACGCATCAAACATCTAGACAATTAAATATCTCTGTTTTAAGTGAACAAACAGAATCACTGCTTAAAGACCACCTGAAAACCACCAACACTATGTGCTTTCAGAAGTGCTGTGAGTGATGTTTTATAGAGTAGCACACAGACATGGTCCCTACGAACCTGACAGATATCACTGAAATAGCTGTCCTGAGAAATCCTACCTGTCTGCGACAGCCCTAGGCTCTGTAAACAGCAAACAAACAATATGACCACAGGATGCTCTTGTTTAGCCAATCAGGAGTCTCTGAGGTGCTCACTTCCTGTCACTCATTATAAGCCTTCAAGTTTGGTGACAAGCCTGTGGAAGGCGGGTGTTGGTTAGTGTGAGACGGCTAGAAAATCACTTACAGTGCCTTTAAGGAAATAAAATACAAAGACTGAATGTCCCTGAGGCGTAAGATTACACACCTCTCCCTCCAGCATAACACCTGATGGGCCTAGAAGCCCTTCAGCAGATTTTATTAACATAAGTGAGGAAAAAACTGCAGATTCCATCCGGATTGTATAACAGACACAACTTTAATTATTGAGAACACAAATATGAAAATGAAATCTGAAGTAAACATGAATAAATCGAAGTAATGATGATATTGTTGGTAAACGTTTCTGGCTGTTCAGAAAACACACAATCAAAAACACACGAGTAATGACTGCAGGGGTTTGATTTGACTGAATCAGGAATAAAGACAAATGTTACAAATAAATAATCATTTCATCCTGATAAACAAGTGATTCATCAGTTGTGGTGACAGATACATGCATTTTGAACAGCCAGTAACAGAATTCAGTTCACATTCACAGGAACCATAATTTGCTGAATGGATGTCACATTTGTTAGTATGTTATTGGTATTATAGTTAGTGGTATACTTATTAGTAGTATAGTTAGTGGTATTATATGGCAAGCCATTTTGACTTTTATTCATTCGCAGGATATGAATTCTTGATATCAACAATTTCCACTAGCTAAAATTATAATTCTTGACATCATTCGAATTTAATTGGTGATATCTGTAAATGTATTTCACCATGTTACATTTCTTATTTCTGATATCTGAAAATGTATTTCTGTTATCAGTTATTAGGAGATAATTTCAGATATCTAAAATGGCATTCTTACTAGTAACAATCCCATTCATGATATCAGAAATGTACATTGTCACTAGTTGCAATTGAATTGTTGATATCAAGAATGGACATTTGTACTAGTAACCACGTAATTATTGATATCAAAAATAAAGGTTTTTACAATTCTTGATATCAACAATTATAGTTTTTACTAGTTGAAATTCAAACCTTGATATCAATAATTTAGTTTCTGCGAGTGATGGTGTCATTGTTGATATCAATAATTAACCCTTTTACTATTGGAAATGTAATTCCTGATATCAAAAATTGCTATTGTTACTAGTAAAAATCTAATTTCTGATATAAAAAATTATAATTTTAACTATGAAAATGTAATTGTTGATATAAGAATTCATATCCTGCGAATGAATAAAAGTCAAAATGGCTTGCCATAGTATTATACACAAGTAGAGAATGGTTGTAAATATTTTGGGTCAGTTATTTAAAATATGTAAGGAATAACTGACCTATCGCTGTCAGTGTGAAACCTTGTCCAAACATGTTTTTGATACATTTTGAACACAGAAGGACCACCTCTCATCCAGGAGCATTCAAGTAGGGCTTAAATTTGCCATGGAGGGATATATAAATGATTTTAAAATAAATATGGTGTGTATCATGATTAAGTCGGAATGGAGGGTTTACATATTGCAATGCAAACAGGAGAAATCTCATGTTACGATTGTCACGATCGCAGATGACAACATCCAGGATCAACACTGTTCATTTACCGCAGTGTAAGATTAAATCTTTGCCACTGTCCTTCAAACCACTAAGTTTTACCCATTCGTCAACAAGAAGTTTTTAATCATTTAAAAATATAATAAAAATTTGTATAATCACCTATTCTTTTACATATTTTAATAAGTACACATCAGAATAATTGTTTCCTTTTTGTATGAATACATCTGTTACGCTAAATGATGATGGAACGTTATTACACCCATATATTTACATTTTGTTTTCACAAGTTATATGAAACATTAAAGTAGACACTTCCATTTGATGTTTTCTATGAATATGAAATCTCTTTTGTAAATTTAATTTGGTGCTGACACCAAAACATCTCCAAAACATGTGGACATCTCAGCTGTCGTCATCATTCACCACTGTTTATCCCATTACTTTGGTTTATTAAAATAAAAATGATTAAGAAAGAAAATTTCCTGAAAAGCTACTACACTAACAATTGTTGCTTGTCTTTTCTTGTCTAGTGAGCCAGCTAACTAACCTTAAAATTAAATTGGTGCATGATGCTCCTACACGCTTACAAATGGATACATATGTAAGCAAATGCTAATATATAATAACTTTGTTGGAAAACATTCTCATCCAGTATGTTCAGAGATAAATGAGTATAATCCCAAAAATAAGTTCATTTCATTATACAAAATAATGGATCTGTGAAAGAGCGGTTTGGTTTAGTATGTAATTTTATGTTTTTGCCATCCTGCCACTGATGAAACAGCAGGAGGTCAGATGCGTGTGATTTCACACACGTCAACACGCCTGGAAATCTAAAAGCTTTTCCGCACCTACGTTCTCTGTGACATGAAGCACAGCAATCCATACGCTCCCAGAGTTTTCTCCGCTACACCACTAACAGCTGTAGCTGTTTGTCTGACAGAAATATCACATGCAATTTGTGCATGGCGTAATGATGTTCTCTAACAGTTTATTGCTAAGCAAGTTTTACATATGAAGAAATTAATAGTATGTTTGCTCAAATGTTGATGAGTGACATGAGTGATAGGCTACACTCATGTCAGATGAAGACTGTAGTTGCATCAGTTGTGTAGGTGTTGGACAAAATAATGTGTTTCACCACAATTTGCATTTAATACAGCTGCCATCTGTTTCAGAGAAACTACTTTTAACATCTCTCCAAAACTATTCAGTGGTTTGAAAATGTATTCCAGTCAGGTTTGAGATTATTAAGTTTTAAATATGGATATTTTTCTTACGAAAATGCATCGATTTGCTGCAGGGGGCCTTTATTCACCCCCTGTCATGTGAGGCACTTTTTATTATGAATGGATGCACTTTATTGGACTTGTTCTGGATGGATGAAGAGCAACACCCACCTATTCTAAAGCTTGGAAATGCCAGGAAAATTTTTAATATAACTTTTTTTAAATATAACAACTGATTGGATTCGTCTGAAAGAAGAAAGTTATATACACCTAGGATGCCTGGAGGATGAGTAAATAATGGACTCATTTTCATTTTGGGGTGAACTAACCCTTTAAGGACAAAAACCTGACAAATGTCTCTAAATACAACATTTGAACAATATTTGAGATGTGGTAACAGTTGTATATATAATTTATATATATATAATTTACTCTGGTTCATAGGATTATTAAAGACCGATGTGTAACTCTGCTTCGTGTCATGGTTGCATCAACATTATTTTCTAATAACTCAACGGCCCATCATCAATTGACCTATCGTAAGCCCCTCCCCTTAAATGCAAGTGAGCCAATGGCAGCTGAGTATCAGCTGCACAGAGACTGAACCTCAGACATCTGTAGGTTTCAGCGCCATAGAGAAACATTGGAAGATCTGAAGCTCTCGTCGTTTTGATGGTGTTTATGCTACAAAAATAATAAAACAATGTGCCTGAGGTACTTGTAACACTGATTCCAGGTATCCGAGAAAACACACCTTAATAATCTTAGTTTGATTTACAATTTTGAAAAATCAGTGTGGCTAACATAAATTCAACTTATTTTTTTATTTGTAATTGACACAGAATGCACTCGAATGGCTGTGTTTACATATTAATGCTATTATCTTTACAAGGAACGTGACATCTCTCACCTCATTCTCTCTAATTTCCACTAAACTACATTTTCATATGTGGCTTTCACTGCATGTTTTTCACAGCACAATCATATTTGATTTTTTCCACACTCTCTCTCTCTATATGAGTCGAAGCCAGTAACCCTTGGCAACAATCTACAATGGATTTTCACACTGAGAGACTTTAAAAGCATATTGTTATTAGTAGTTCAGCACTTACCCTTGCATTAAAATCAGTAATTGAGTTTTAAATTGATCTGATCAACCTCAGAGTGCACAAAAAGCTTTAATCAGATATACCAATACTGTAGTAGTTGTTTGACTAGACGACAACCCGGGCAACCCAACAGCAGGTGAAAGAAGACCTCAGCAGGGGGAAAATAGCTGGTTATGTTACCCAGGGCAAGTCCAAGCTAGAGAATCCCTGGTGGTCACGATGTAAAAAGCAAGACTTCTGATAACAGTTTCCGTGTCAGCTGGCTCACAGCCCCTTATCTACGGGAAAGCGTGGTGGAAACAGCCTTCTATTCCGCAAGAGCGGGGCGGGTAATGAAAAGAGCCGACAGGTGATGGATGGACGGATGAATGGATGGATGTGGAATGTGAGTTATAACATTAGGAGAGATAGAAAACCGAGAGTTCCATCCATTTTCCGAAACAGAAACACTCCCTGTGGGAGAAAAGATGGGTGGTTCATGATCGGAGCAAAAAAGGAAATAAAAAAACCGCAATGTCAACTTCTGAGTGAACTGTACAGCTTCTGTGAGGAGTACAGGAGAGAAAAACAATTCAAGCCGAGCGTGAAAATGAAGTAGGGAATTTGACCTACGGCATTCTGGCTCACAGGTAGGATGAGGCCGCTGGAGATCCCATTCCGCCGGATTATGACCTCCTTTATTTTCTCCCATTCCCCTGGAGAAAAAGCCTCCAAAGCAGAGTTTTCTGTACAGAAACTGTACAAAGGCATCAGTTGTTTCGGTTGATTGACATGTGCTCTTATCTCCACAGATGTTGCTGGCTGTTGCTGGATTTTCAAGGCTCAAAATGCAATCAAGAAAAAGGTTCAGCTCAGTTTTGGGACAAAGCCTGAGTTTGTTCAAATAACTGCACATAGAATTATTAATCACGTGCGAGAATCCAGCTATAAACGGGTCGGGGAAAGGTTAGGGAAACAAAAACGGAATTTCGGAATTCCATGCATTCTTTGTTGCCAAAGAAAAAGGCTTTTTAGACATATAAAGCTCTGGCAGAAGCAACTATGTAAATGCACTTGGAAGTGGGCTGGCATATTTCAGGATTAGATTTACATACGGGAAAATCCTCTGGTTATTAACAGGTGGCGGTTAATCCCAGCATGCCGATGGTGAGAGGCAACACATTGTGGCCTGCCAATTGTGCCAGCCAGAAATCTCATTTTCTCATGTGCCAATATGTATAGATGACTCACAAGTAGGTGGAAAATTGAAATCCCTTTAGTGCTCTTAAAAGCTTTAAAATTTGACCTTAATAGTATGGAAGGCATTTTGAAATATATATATTTATATACTTTAAAATATATATATATATACTTACATATACATTTATTTCTGCGATGTAAAGTGAAGTTAAGTTTATTTACCTTTATTTATATAGCGCATTTTACAATACAGATTGTGTCAAAGCAGCTTTACAGTATCAAACAGGAAGGTAGTCAATAGTGCAAAAAGAAACAGTTTTCAGTTCAAGGGAGTTAATCACTGAATTCAATGATGTTATCATCCAGCTTAGTTCAATTAGTATACAATTAATATAATTAAGTGTCCACATCTAAGCAAGCCAGAGGCGACAGAAAGCTGAAATTTCATTAGCCATTACTCCAGTCTTCAGCATCACAAGATCCTTCAAAAATCATTCCAATAAACGGATTTATTACTTTTATTATCAATGTTTTAAACCGTGTGCTGCTTAATACTTTATTTGGATCCTGTGATATTGTTTTCAGGATTCTTTGATGGATAAAAAGTTAGAATAACAGTATATAGAATAACAACATAAGTAATTGACTATCACTTTTACTAACACAGCCTTGCTGAATAAAAGTATTCATTTCTTTCAAAGAAAGAAAGAAAGAAAAAAATGACTGCCCCCAAACTTTGAAAGGTAGTGTATATTGCTACAAAAAAAAATCTGTTTTAAATAAATGCTGTTCTTTTTAACATTTTATTCACAAAAGAATCTTGAAAAAAGTATCACAGGCTCCAACACTGATAATAAATCAGCATATTGAATGATTTCTGAAGGAACATGTGACACTGAAGGCTGGAGTAATAATGCTGAAAATTCAGCTTTGCATCACAGGAATAAATTCTATTTTAAAGTTTCATGAAATAGAAAACCATTTTTTAAATAAATATATATAATGAAATAAATATTACACAATATTACATTTTTGTCTGTATTTTTGATCAAAATAAATGCAGCCTTGATGAACAGTCTCCTTTAAAAAGCATTAAAAATCTTACTGATCTTAAAACTTTTGAGCTTCAATGTATATATTTATTCATTTATTAATTTTTCACGATTGCAATATATCACCCTTGTATTATAAATGCAACTAATGATTTGGCATTTTAATTTCACTATAATCTCAATTCAATAATGTCATGGGTTGACTGGAAATGAAAATAGAAAATAAAATATAAAGTGAAGTGAAAAATAAACCTACTGTTAACATTTGGCACTAATTGCATTAGCATTAAAGAAAAGAAAAGGCATTGTAATGAGCATTTAACGTCAAATCAACAATTGCTTTTTCAATTAAGATGCATTGTTTCTGAGAAATTAAAAAAAAAAAGAAAAAAAAAAAGAAGTTTCATATATATATAAACCATATACTTGCATACACTTTTTCAAAGAAATAGCTAATTAGGTTTCAAAAAAAGGTTTTTCATTTAAAATTGGCTTTGATTACTTGACAATAGTTTCCAAACAAACATTCAGATAATGAGTCTCATTTCATGAGAAAAAATAAATAAATTAAATAATTTGATGTACTGTAAAACACATATTGTCCTGTCAGAGTCACAGTCTTGTGGGCAGTAGTCTAACATATGGTGCAGCAGCACCCTAGGCGACCTGAGTTCATGTCTGACTTGTGGCCTTTTCACGATCCTGTTCATCTCTTTTCTACCTCATTTCATCCTGTCTCTCTCCTTCACTGTCATATTTTAATAAAAATATAAAAAAGAGCTTGATAAAAATGAATAAAAACAAAAAAAGAAAAACCTCTCCAGTACAAAGGGATAGTTCACACAAAAATGAAAATTCTGTCATTAATGAACTACCCTTATGTCATTCCAAACCTGCAAGAAACTGTTCATCTTCAGAACACAAATTAGGATATTTTTGATGAAATCCGATTGCTTTCTGACACTGCATAGACAGCAACACAATTGAAAGATAGTAAGGACATCGTTAACACAGCCCATGTGACAGATAAAAGAAAACAAAAATAAAAACTTTATTCAACTATTTCTTCTCTTCCATATCATTCTTCAACACACACACACACACACACACACACCAGTTCCATGATCAATGTTGGGGAAAGTTAATTTTAAAAGTAATGTGTTACAATATTGCGTTACTCCCTAAAAAAGTAACTAATTACGTTACTTTTTATGGTTTATGGTTACTTTTTATGTTACGTTACTTTTGCACTACTAGGCAGGCCTTGCTTGTTAGTTTTTAATATAAAAAAGTTTGATTCTTAGCAAATGTAAAAACTTACTTAGATTTTTTGTCTTGTTTTCAGCCAAAATATCTAAAAATTCTAAAATCAAGAAGGATTGTCTAGACAAGTAAAAAATTAAAAGTCTTGTTTTTTTCTGTCAAAAGTCAAAATTAAGTGTGTTTTTGCTTGAAACAAGCAAAATAATCTCCCAGTGGGGTGAGCAAAGTAATCTTGTTTTCTGTTTGAAATATGTATATATATATATATATATATATATATATATATATTTTTTTTTTTTTTTTTTTTTTTTTTTTTTTTTTTTTTTTTGCTTACCACATTGGCAGATTATTTTGCTTGTTCTGAAAACAAGAAAATAATTATTTACTTGTCTAGAAAATCCCTTTTGATTTAAGATTTGTTTTATATATATATATATTGGCTGGAAACATGGTACAGTTGAATTGGATCAACAAAGGTCAGCAGCAAAGTCTTTGGTTAATAAAATGGGATTAAATATTTAAAGGAAACAAAAAGTAACTGGAGTTTCTTTTTTGAAAATGTTATTCAGATATTTTCTTGGAAATGAAAAAGTAATGTGCTACTTTAGTTACTTGAAAAAAGTAATATTATTATGTAACTTGCATTACTTTTAATGCATTACCCCCAACACTGTCCATGATGCATGGTGGTACTCTGGTAAATGCTCACTGAAGACTGATATGGAAGGTAAAACATTAACTGATGTCACATGGAATATTTTATTGATGTCCTTACTACCTTTCTGGGCCTTGAACATGGTAGTTGTGTTGCTGTCTATGCAAGGTCAGAAAGCTCTCAAATTTCATTGAAAATATCTTAATATGTGTTCTGAAGATGAACAAAGGTTTAGAGGTTTGGAGTAGTAATTAATGACAGAATTTTCCTTTTTTGAGTGAACTATCCCTTTAAGATGTTAAACGTTCTGAACTTCACATCTTACAGATGATTAAAACTTTTATTTCTAACATCAGATGAACAAAGAATAGTACAATGGAGGACCAGTTTAGCATCCTTTGCTGTGGGATCTCATAGAACGAGGACGGATTCAAAACGCAGTTAGAAAAAAACATTGCCATTTATTCTTAACAAAATTTGCACATGAACATTTTTGTATAATGAACAGTTCATGCAACACATATTGTGATGCAAGATTCACAAATATTAATATTATTCATATTATTAATATTATACTGGACCACAAAACCAGTTACAAGGCCAAATGTTTTGAAACTGAAATCACCGTAAGCTTTCCACTGATGTATGATTAGTAGGATATGACCATTTTTGGCCAATATACAACTATTTGAAAATCTGGTGCACAAAAAAATCTATATATTAAGAAAATTGCCCTTAAAGTTGTCCAAATGAAGTTCTTAGCAATGCATATTACTAGTTAAAAATTAGGTTTTGATTTATTTACAGCAGGAAATGTACAAAATATCCTCATGGAACATGATCTTTACTTAATATCCTAATGATTTTTGGCATAAAAGAAAAATACATACATTGCATTTTTGGCTATTGCTACAAATATACATATACACACACACACACCCTATTAAGCCAGAAGTAAGCATTTTTATTTATTTCAAATTCCAAAAGGGTGTTTATGTAGAAGTTTTACAGGCACAGGAGCAAAAATGTCCTTGTTAAATTCTAGGGTTCAGATAAAAAGTGGAAAATTGTCACGAAAAAAACTAAATTATGATGGCAAAAACCTTGACTAAAACTAAAAAAGACCTTGGGGAACAAATAAAGTAATATTAAAAAAAAATTGTGCGATATGGCTGCTTTATATGATGGTGAGATTGGGACACCTGCTGAATTTTATCTTCGATGGCATTTGCAGCTGTAGTATCTTTATATCTTCTTCCAGCAAGCCAGGGAAAGCCTTTTCAATAAACAGATTATTAATTTCCTCATAATTCACAATAAAGGCACCAGATGGTAAGATGAACTGTGGAGTCAGGCTGCGTGGTGCTCACCGCAAAATATGAAGGGCAAGTAATTTCACGGTCCTGTCCCTCTCTACACTGAGCCAACCACAGAAAGCGCCTCATTAGTGGACAGAAAACTTCCTGAACCTTGAAACTTCATCAAGTTTATTTGAAAGCATGTTGTGGCATATCAAATATAAGTAAAAGTAATTATTTAAAAATTGCAACACTTAATTAAAATTTATCTGAAGGAACATTTCAACCAAAAAGAAAATCTGTCGTCATTTACTCTGCATTCATGTTGATTTAAACCTATATGACTTATTTTCTTCTGTGCTTTCTGTGTAAGCCTACCATTTTGGTGACCATTGACTTCCACTGTATTCCACTGAGCTACTCCTTTAAAAACACGAAGTAAGATGTTTGCATTGCTTAAATCCTGTGACATTGCACTTATTTGCATTTTTATGTTTATTTTTAAAAATGTATCAAGTTTAAAAAGCATTGCACAGGAACAACCAGTGGTCAAAAGTGGTGCATTTTATGTGCTTATGTGCTATAGTAGGGGGGAAGTAGCTTGTTGGATTTCTCAAGGATGTGTTTTTTTGCACATATTTGTTTTTTGAAGGCTTTGGATTGCTTTCTTTCTTCCAGTGGGTGTATTTGTTTATTTATTTATTTATTTTAAAGCACATGCCAGTAATATTAATCAGGTTATGATGTGCACATACAGCACACAGTTGTTTGCTCTTAGGTGGCCTTTATTTTGCTTTCAGTCCTTTATTTCATGTTCCTGTGGGGGGAAAAAAAACATGATGAAAAGAAAGAAATTATTAATTTAAGTTTTATTGAACAATTGAGGTGTCTAAATCATTTGCTTTAGTTTCTAATGATTCTGTTTGTATTTTCTTGGAATGACTTAACATATGACTTATGTTAAACATATGACTCCTAGCAAAGATGTTAGATATAATATCTGTCAGTCAATAAATGTAATGTTGTAGGATGCAGGCAGTAATGAGAAACATTCTTCTTGATGAGCAGATGTTGGTTACTGACTTCCACTAAATGAGATGCAATTCAGACGAGGTAGGAAAGAAATGAAAAACAACAGTTTTTAGGAACAACAATACTCATCTCAGTATTTCTGAAGGTTTTGACCTCCAGAGCAGGTTGACAGCTGACTGCAGTTTACTTTATGGATCCATCAATCACTAACAGATGCTTAGTCTTGCGTAGGCAGACTTTTGACTTATGGCATAAAGCCTGGTCCACACCGCAGCTTATTCTGAATTGCTCGCTCAGACTAGAAGAGATCAGCTGAGTGACGTGAACAAACAGATGTGGAAAAAAAATGTTCAAGTAATTGCACAGGACTATCAAACCTAACTGTTTGCACAGAAAATGGCAAAGAAATGAGTGTGTAGACTTTTAAAAAAAAATAGTTCACCCAAAAATGAACATTTGCTGAAAACTGACTCTCAGACCATCCAAGATATAGATGAGTTTGTTTTTTCATCAAAACAGATTTAGAGAAATTTAGCATTACGTCACTTGCTCAATCAAAGGGTCCTCTGCAGTGAATGGGTGCCATCAGAATAGTAGTCCAAAAGCTAATAAAAATATTAAAATAATCCACAAGTAATCCACACAAATCCAGTTCAACAGTTAAAGTTATGTGAAGCAAAATGCTGCATGTTTGTAATAAACAAATCCATCATTAAAGCATTTCTGGCTAAAACAAAGAGTCCTCTGTTTTCTCCAGTGACAAAGTCATCTCATCCGAATAAGGAGAGAAATATGCACAAATCAAGCAACGTTTATTACAATCCAAAACTGTTCTAAGTAAATATGTGAGTAGATTTTGAAGAAGCAATATTACGGATTATGGACTACCTTGGCAAGAAGTGACGGTTTAAAGTTAAATTGCCCTAATAATGGATTTGTTGCTTACAAACATTCACTTCATAATACATTAATTGATGGACTGAAGTTGTGTGGATTACTATTTGGACTCTCATTCTGACGGCACCCATTCACTGCAGAGGATCCATTGGTGAGTAAGTGATGTAATGCTAAATTTCTCTAAATCTGTTAAAACACATTCTAAATATAAAACTAGAAGGCATCAAAAGGGTTTCTTGAACTCAGCCTTGAGTGCATGCATACATTTCTCAATGCGCTTCACTGGTCACAGTGAACGAGGTTGCTAACAATGTTTCTGTGACCTGATAAAATCCTAAAAAGCAGATGACGCAACGGACCTGTTTTCTCATTACAAGCGTTATCGTTTCTATTTCTGCAACTGCCATTTTTGTAACACTCGTGGTGAAAGAGCTTTGTGGCAGTGGATCAGGGAGTCCCAGGAATAATGACATCTCTTTTCTCCAGCCCTGTGAAACCCACCCTTTGTCTTTCTTCCTCCACACAGATCTGAAGGGTAGGAGTCTGTGTCGTGATATCCCAGAGCTCACTGAAGAGCAGCAACATGAAAAGCTCCATTAGCTGTTCAAATAGCTCTTGTGGATTTCACTCTTAGTATATACTGCCTTACTCTTTCTCTCACCCTATTAATGGCTGGGAACACACTAGTGACAGATTTTGGTTTAATTAGAAATACAGCAATATTACAGTTCTGTTGTCAACAACAGTAAAACAAAATTAAGTTTTTACAATTCCCTGAAACATAGTTGCTGTCACAATGTTAGATGATGCCTCTTATTAAAATATGTGGTAGAAAACCCATGGAAGATGCCTGTGGCCGAATAAAACTTCCTAGAAAAGACCCGCGTCTATGTTCTCTCCACTTCAGCCCTAACGTCTTTGAGACTTAGTAGACACAGCTACTGAAAGAGCTTACAAATAATGTAAACATGTACATGCATGTCATAATGCCGCAGCCACGGAAGGAGTTTCTCAGCATGGATTTCACTCGATATCCGGGTGTGTTTAGACTCTTTGTAGGGAGAATCTAAGGTACAGCATTTGGTTTAAGCCTACACTTATATACATCACCTGTAAGCTCTTTCAGTAGCTTTGGTCTTTGTATCAGTATTTTATTTTCTTGTTGTGTTGTGCTAGAAAAATCATTGCTCAGTAGCAGTAGCTTTCCAAATGCCAAAATAATGGCAGCCCCTATAGACCAAAATATGTATAAAACGATGTCGATTTTTAAAATAACGTAAATATTTAATGGGTTTTCTATTACATATTTCAGTAAGAGACATCATTTATGTTATATTAAGCTCTACAAGTCTTAATACCAAGAGTTCCCTTTAAGTATAGCTGGCTAATAACTGATTACATGTCATCTGGATTACGTAATCAGATTCCAAACATGTAGTACTTGTAATTGGATTATATTACATTTTAAAATCCTCAGAATTTGATTAGTTACTTTTTAACATACAGATAACATAGTTACAGATAACACTCACCCCATTGTCATCCAAGATTTTCTTGTCTTTCTTTCTTAAGTCGTAAAGAAATTATGTTTTTTGAGGAAAACATTTCAGGATTTCTCTCCATATAATGGATATGTATGGTGCCCCAAAGTTTGAACTTCCAAAATACAGTTTAAATCCAGTTACAAAGGGCTTTAAATGATCCCAGTCAATGAAGAAGGGTCTTATCTAGTGAAACGATCGGTTATTTTCGAAACAAATTACAATTTATATACTTTTTAACCGCAAATGCTCGTCTTGTCTTGATTCCAAAAAAAAAAAAAAAAGTTTTAAAATGCTCATAATCACATTACAGTTACTTTTTATATGAATTACAAGTCCACAGGAAATTTAAAGTTTATATTTAAATAAATAAGCAACACAATGTATGTTCTCTAATTAAATAATCCCATTTAAATGAGGTCAAAAGTAATCTAAAATGAATCAAAGTGGCTGCTAAAATGTTCTGGTATTTAAGGTGTTCAGAGTGGTTGCTATCATTTTCTGAGTTGTTGCTACAGTGTTCCTAGGTAATTCTATATATAATTCTATGGTTGCTAAGGGAGTTTTCAGTGGTTGCTAGAGTGTTCTAGGTCATTCCTAATAAGTTAAACATGAACGCTAAGGTGCAGATGTGCGCTAACATACATGTACAATAAAGTATACCTTGGGCTTTAAAGGATACAAAAAGTATTTTTGTAGCTTCGTAAAATTATGGTTGAACCACTGATAGCAGATGGACTATTTTGATGATGTCTGTCATACTTTTCTGGGCCTTGACAGTGTTCTTTACCTGCCAGTCAATGGGACAGCCACAAAGCTCCTGGTTTTCATCCAAAACATCTTAAACTGTGTTCCGAAGATGAACAAAGCTTTTACGGGTTTGGAAAGACATGGGGGTAAGTGATTAATGACAAAATTTTCTTTTGGGGTGGAGTAACCCTTTAAGGTGTTTTGGACAGTTGGTCTGAGTGGTTGCTAGGGTGTTCTAGGTGGAATCAAGGTTACTAAGTGGTTGTTAAGGTGTTCTGAAGGTTGCTAGTGCATCGGTATGTGGTTCTTAGGATGTTAAGATTGGTTGCTATAATGTATAGTAAGTAACTGACTACATGTAATCTGTAATACGTAATCCAATTCCAAAATAGTAGTACTTTTATATTACAAGTCCCCCTGAGATTTAAAGTTTATATTTCAATAATTTAACAACACACCACATTCACTGATGAAATAATCCCGTTTAAAATTAGGTCATACATAATCCAAAAAGTAAGAATGCATTACCTGAAATTTGTAACTGGTAAGTAATCTACCCAGCTCTGTACCTAAGATGTTTCAAGTGGATACTAAAGTGGTTTGGACAGTTTCTCAGGTGCTATGAATGGTTACTAGAGTGAGTTCAACATGAACGTTAAAGTGTAGATGTACGTTAGTGTACATGTAAAAAAATAAATAAATAAATAAATAATTAATAATAATAATAATAATAATAAGTATACTCTGAGTGGTTGCTGTTCTGTACAATTTTCAACATAGTTGCTGTCACAATGCTAAGATAAGACATGTTTTTAGGTGGTGTAAGTGGTGAGGGAGAGTGAAACCTGCATGCTGAGCACCATATATTTTCGGCTGTTTTTCTCTTTAGGCTGTTCAGACCATTTGCTAGAGTGTTCTAGATCAGTGGTTTTTGAAGTTTTTTAAGAGCGACCCTATTTTTTCCTGACGTGACCCATATATAATATAATATATAATTATATATATATATATATATATATAAAATTTAACGCATTAATTCGATTAATTACGGTGAAAAATAACGCCTTAAAATTATTAATGCATTTAACGCACTTAGCCCTGTCCCAGACCAATGTGGGTCATCTGAAATTTCATACAATTGATTGATGACAAATATGAGGCAGTGCACTGCGTGATAGAGCCTAGATAAAGTGGTTAGAATGTCCCTAAAATTCCTCCCACTTTTCAAAATCCTGTTTGTGTCCCGTCCACCTTCAAATTTGTTTGTTAATGTCTTGCATTGTAGAATGCACGCTCAGCAGTGCCAAGAGTTTCGCGCAATCCTTAAAACGAAACCGAAAGTAAAGCGCACATGCGCATTCAAAAGCAATTTTGACACCCCGCGTTTAGAGAGCGACTCCCCAATGTGCGCAAATTAGGCTACATAACATATTTTGTCAGTTATTAGTATTTAGGCTATAATAGGTTGTGTTTGTCTATAGCTCTGTGTCATGCTTAAAAAAATTAGGCTCTATTTGCACCTTGAAAATTGAGAGAGCCTACAAGATAAGTTCAAACAATTCAAAATGCACATGCAGACCATGCAGGCATGTATTTGGTCATTGAGAATTTTTTAAAAATGTTAAAAATCTTGAATTTGTCTCATTCTTGTGAACTGATGTCTCTTGAATTAAATGCCAGAGTTAATGATAATCAAACAACAAAAGACAAGGAGAAAGTCACTCCCTGCGCTTGACAGAATAGCATTTGTAGCTTTTATAAGAATGTATGAGGTGAAAATTGTGCCCTACCATCACATTCACATCTATGCAACAAATAAATAAATTACTACTAGAGCACATAATTCTTCATTTGATCTAGTCACTTGATTCTACTCTCAAAATGCCCCCTCAAAATTAATGAAATAAATTATAGTTCATCCACCCAAAAATGACAGTTGTGTCATCTTTTACTCAGCCTCATGATCCAAAACAGTATATGTAATAAATTTTATCAAACTAAATATTTACTTTTTGTAATGTCTCTTTGATGCTTTACACAACAATGATGTTAAATTATCTTAAATTTCTCAGCCAAATTTGATGTATGATTAATTTGTGATTAATTAGATTAATTAATCGCTACATCCTGTAATTAATTAGATTAAAATTTTTAAACACATACCATATATAGAAAGAAAGAAAGAAAGAAAGAAAGAAAGAAAAAGAAAGAGAAAAAAGAGATTTCAAGCTTTATATTAAGCTTAATGTAAGCTTAATTCTTTAATATATGCGTCAGTCTTGCAACTTGAAGTAAGTATGCCACTTTGGTCCTCTGAGCAGCATCAAAATCATCTTGTATTCAAATCCTGAATGGACTAGGCTATATATAGACAGGAAAGCACGCAAAGCGTGAAAAAATTCATTGAAAATGAAAATCCATGAATCTCGTTACACAGCACAACAAAATCTCTTATTTACATTGCATCTACACTTGGTTATAATGTGAGGATCCGCAAGTTTCCAGAACTCAGGACTGAACAAACATTTGGTGAGTGGACTTTGACTAACTGAAACGCCACTGACTAACTGATTGGCCATTGCGTTTCAGAAATCAGCTGGTATGTCTGTGATTGGCTACAATGTTCAACACTGCAAAACAGAGCGCAAAACACACGTTGGATTCCACGTGAGGCAGCTGCCGCTTTCATTTTGTTGTTTATGTTTATTTTGTTGTTTATTTAGTTATTAAAGTAAATTTTGCCGGTTCCTCCTCAGATCTTGAACTTTGCACACACATACATATAGGCTAAACTATTTTTTTTTTTCAGATCATCCCATTTTTTAAGTCTCGCGACCCATCCGAGGGGTCATGTAATTTGTAATCCATAAGTAATCCATCGCTGTTCCTAAGGCATTCCAAGTGGATGTTTTTGGACGTTTCTAAGGTGCTCCGAGTGGTTAGAGTGTTCTGGTTTCCCCGGTGTTCTGAATGGTTGCTAGGGTATTCTAGATGGTCGCTTGAGTGGTTCCTAGAGTGTTCTAGGTCATTACTAATGAGTTCAGCATGCTACTTTGGGCTTTAAAGTGTTTTGGACAGTTGCTAAAGTGCTCTGAAGAGTTGCTAGGCTTTTCTAAATGACTGCCAGAGTGTTCTAGATGGTTACTAAGGTGTTGTAGGTTGTTGCTAGGGTCTTTGGGGTGGTTATTACAGTATGTGGTCCAAGTCAAAGAAAGGCCATTGGTATTCTCTTCTCTAGATATGACTTGGATCCCTACTTCATTGTAAATTACAAGTCTAATCACTTGGAAAACAAATAACACACCTCTACTCAATAAGCCATACAATGTGAGGTTCATTCATGTCCACAGCACAATCACAAAGATAGAGTGTAAGCTTAATGGTAATAGTGATGACTGCCTTAGCAGACACTACTAAAAAGCTAATCATTAATGAGGACAAAGCAAATAAAAGCAGCATTTGCATTCACTTTACTGGATCACAACGGACACTTAACAGTCTATAAAGCCACTTTGTCAACAAAAACAACACAAGCTTGGTGTCAGCCTAATGAGATAATTGCCAGGCTAGAGCAGAGCACTGTCCTTGACGGCACTAAATGCGTTTTAGAAAGTGAATTTAGAAGGTACTGACCACTTACAGTGTTCTGAAGTTGGATTTGAACAGCGTAAAATGAGTCTCCGCAGCCCTCGTTCATTAGCGTAATGTAAATGAGCCCTCCACAATGACAAGAGGAGGAGGCGGAGCCCGATGACATCATGAGGAGAAGGTCAAGTCTACAAACAGCCCTTCAGAAGCTCGTCTGGATTAATTGGCCCTGCGAGGAAACATTAGAACAGTTCGAGAAGCTGTGGTGACTAAACACTCCCTGACCCGCGGTTAAGTGTGGGGAGATTCACGTCTGCGAAACTGTTATTACAAACAAAGCAATCTCTCGGGGCACAGTAAAGACATACTCATCAGAGCAAAGGATTCATAATTGTTGCCCTTTGCCATGGAAATGGGTTGGAGATTATAGCAGCATGACAACAGTATCAGAGCTTTATGCACTGTTACTCGACAACAGCACAAACAAATACATCACACTAATAACCACACTATTCAACAAAGAAGAGATGATGTGCTCTCTTTTCTACACGTCAACCAATGTTTTTCTTTTTATTACAGTGTTAAGCCAGGACTGTACTGATAAAAAATAAATAAATAAATAAATAAACAGGCAAAAAAAAGTTTGAAATAAGAATGTCACATTGTGATTAAAAAAAAAATGCCAGCAAAAACTTTACAGTTATCAAAAATGACAGTAAAGACTTTAACATTTCTAATATATAAATATATCTCTAAATATATGAACTATTTAAGATGCAAAATAATCTAAAAAGTAATCTGTTAAACAAACATAAGAAATTTTTCAAAAGAGCAGCATATTAGAATGATTTCTGTGGGATTATGTGACTGAAGACTGAAGTAATGATGCTGAAAATTCAGCTTTGCCATAACAATAATAATGATAAATGACAATAATAAAAAATAAATCACATTTTAAATTAATTCAAATGGAAAACAGGTATTTTAAACTTAAAAATATTTCATTGTTACTGTCTTAAATCAAATAAATGCAATAAGCAAATACACAATAAATAAAATACACTGCCGTTCAAAAGTTCAGTAAGATTATGCTCATCTAGGCTGCATTTATTTGATCAAAAATACAGAAAAAACAGTAATATTGTGAAATAATATTGCAATATATAATTCTAATATATTTTAAAATATAATGTATTCCTGTGATGCAAAGCTGAATTTTTTAGCATCATTACTCCAGTCTTCAGTGTCACATGATCCTTCATAAATCATTTTAATATATTGATTTATTATCAATGTTTAATATGTAGCAATGTTTTATAAAATATACACTACCATTCAAAAAGTTTTCTTTTTAATGACTATTCTATTTTGAATAAATGCTGTTATTTTTTATTATTATTATTCATCAAAAAATCCTGAAAAAGGTGTTATAGGTTCCAAAATAATATGAGGCAAAATGAATAATAAATCAGCATACTAGAAAGATTTCTGAAGGATCACGTTGCACTGAAGACTGGAGTAATGATGCTGAAAATTCAACTTTGCATTACAGGAATAGACTATATTTTAAAATATATTGAAAAATAGAAAATTGTAATAATATTTCACAATACATTTTTTTTTTCTGTATATTTTGTCAGTTTAAATCAATTAAGCCTTGGTGAGCATAAGAGACTTCTTTAAAAATAAAAAATAAATAAATAAATAATACAAATCTTACTGATACCAAACTTGTGAACAGCTGTGTAGATTTCTTTCAAAAACACTACAAATCTTAAACCTAAACATTTAAACAGAAGTATAAAATCACATTGTGAAATTAAGTCACAATTAAGGGAAATAATGTTGCAACTACACAGTCAAATTACAAAAAAAAACAAAACTGGTATGTCTATTTGGAAATACAAATCTAGTTCTTTTTTTTTCTTTTTTTTTTTTTACCTTTTTTAACTGCAGATATCAGAAATGTCAAAATCGAAATATCTGGCATCATCAATATGTTTAAGGACTTGAAGCCTGTTGTCACCTGTCACTGCTGACAGGTTGCTGGAATGGAGGAGCAATACAGGTGAACAAAGATCACGCGTTCACGTTCACTGCGGCACACGGCAACAGCAGCTTCGCATGTCAAGATCACTTGACTCTTTGCCTCATAGTCATATTGCTTCTCAAATAAAACTTTCCTGACACATCAATCGTTTAGTGGAATAAAGAAGTGTCAGACTGTGACAGGCGCTTGTTCAGAGAACTTTGGAAAATAAGCAGGTTGTAGATGATTTATTTACATAAACCCTGTTGTTTAGTATGCTGTTAGTTGAGTGCACTAAAACAACTGAGCCCCACTTTTACCTTTAAAGGGGTAAAATAAACTAAAATAAATAGCCATGTTTGTTTATTATTATATATTTATTTATTTATTTATTTCAGAATGCTATAAGTAATCCTGGCTGAATACTGCTTTATAGTTGTAATTTAGTTAAACTTCTATGTAAACATACTGTATGTAAAACAGGATTTCCTCCAAGGTTGTGGGATTGTTCACACTTCCAATATGCTTTGTGCTGCTCCATCCATCAGTAACGGCCTCTTTGGAAACCCTGATTAGATTGTGACAGGTTCATAAAACAATCCATGCTGAAATGGGGCACGCAGCCTATTAAGGTCAAAGGAAAATCAAACAATAAATGTTGTTTTGATGCTCTTTAATGTGGTGTGACAAATCACTGTAGCTGCCTAGTCGATTCAGACGGCAGCGCTGTGTAACCCTCTCTCCCCCATCAGCCTGCCGCTTCACTACAACTTACAGCAAGAAAAATAAATATCAACATCAGAAGGTTTGTTGAAAGAGACAGTGTGGCCGAAATGCATCATTTCTCATGTAATCAGTGTTTCAGCAGCAGGAAGACATCAAAGATGTAAACAACTTGTATTAGGAAAGGTAATATTAAGGAAAGGTATTCAATTTCCACAGCTTGATGGTATTTAGCTAGAGAAATGAAGTAGACTGTGATTTCAAAGGGGTTGTGAATGCATTTTTTCAATTATTTCATGTTTCCTGAGGTGCACTTATAATCTCAGTATGTTTTTTTTCCATCAAAACCAGTCATAAATTAGATATAAATTGTTGTTTTCTACCTTGAATTTAGCCTTCTGAGTTGAACGCTCAGTTGGAAGAGGCGTGTTTGCTGTGAGACTTTGATGTAAATGTCCACTGCTGCATTTCATTTCAAACTCATTAGAAAACATTACCGCATTTTTACTATGAAAAGTGTTGATTATAGCATTTTATACAACAGTTCTTTCTGGTTCTCAAATCTGATTTCTTTTATATCACTCCACTTGCAGTATTTCTCACAGCAAGTGTCCTGGTGGATGCTCAAACATTTTTAAAACAATATTACTGTTGTTTTTGTGTCTTGGAATGTATTTTTAGGAGGTTTATTTGGCAAGAGTTTATTTGTTTAAACGTAAAATCTCACCTCAGCTAGATCTTCAGGAACTTGCTACTGGCTCTGATGTCTCTGCTGTGGTTAAACATGAGGTATAATTAATTTTGGGTAAATTTAACGGGCAGTCTTTGGTCTCATTATTCTATTATTTGTTTTAGAGCAAACAGTTTTGGCTAAGGCCAGATGTTAACAGATGAAAGGATAGTACGACAAAGATATCGCTTTCATCAGCGGACATTCAAACTAATGTTTTATTGTGAATATGAGATTGAGCTGAAGAATGAGTGCTATATCAGATGCAGGTAATCATATTCATTCAGTCCACCTCTCTCTCATAATACTTTACATACTACAGTGAGCTTTTACTACGGTAATAAAATAAGCTTTCAATGAAGCAACTCAAAGTTTTTTTTTTATTACTAGTTCTAAAGTGACGTTTGCGAATTAGTAACTGAGGCTTGGGCTTAGTTGTTAAACTGGCAAACAGATTTTAATTTGTGGCTGAAAAAAGTAGGTCTCCACAAAAAGAGGGTTTACAAAGACACTCCGTTGTTGTCTCTTTTTTATTTACACACTCATGCTGTCGAACTGTTGTATAAACACCATATCCACTACAATTTTATAAATAATGCTGTTTTTGTGTCACGAAATGTAGATTTTTTAGTCGAGAATGTAATTGTTTAGACTTCAAATCTGCGTTTTGTAAATAAAGATAACGTCTATGCGAAAATCTGCTTCTATGTTTTCAGAGATGTGAGCTCCAGGGTATCAGCAGCCGTTCTGCACTTATGAACCCACTGAGAGCAGCCTTACCTCGGCCAGATCTTCTGGAATTTGCCACTGGCTCTGATGTGTCTGCAGTGGTTAAACATGAGATATAATGGTTAAGTGGTTAAACATGAGATATAATTCATTAGCTTATGCCATCAAACTCTTGTATAAACGCAATATCACACTCGTAGCAGTGCGATATGGCTGTATATCAGCACGCTGTGATTACCTACAGCACTGGTATATGGCAAACTGCCATATCGCACTGCCACGAATGTGATATTGCTTGAATATTTAGATCTACTCCCATTGCATCAAAGGTCAAAGTGCACAGACATGTCTACTGAGCACACAATCCAAAGATCTTCTTATTGCAACATGATTTCTATTGTACAATCTCACAAATACTTCAGAGGGAAAAAAGAAGAAAAAAAAATGTAAATAACTAGAATGAACATTGTAACATTGGTCACTTATAGTCATAGGCTTGATTCACTAATGCATAAACAGCAGTAAACCACTTTCTGGCAAAAAAAAAAAAAAACATCTGTACATGAGACCTTACTGGAAATGTGTATTTTTATATATTATTTATTTTTGTACGTAATTGTATTTTACTTCTTGTTATTGTTAATGTTACCTGTGTGTATCTAGGGTTTGAGAGTAACGCAATTTCAATTCTCTGTATGTATGTACTGTATATATAGCAGAATTGACAATAAAGCAGACTTTGACTTTGACTTGACTTTGACATATTACACCAACCAGAGGTCATGAGGCTCATTAAATGCAGTTCCCCAGTTTAAAATGTGTGTGTGTGTGTGTGTGTGTGTGTGTGTGTGTGTGTGTGTGTTTGTTTATGTATATATTTAAACACTAAATACTATATACAATACATGCATATTCTAGTTTATTATATATATATATATATATATATATATATATATATATATATTTTTTTTTTTTTTTTTTTTTTTTTTATTGTAACCTGTTGTTGATGTCTTAATTTAACACTTAAAATTGCAATTTTAGAGACAGTTCTTTCATATCAACGGCCTGACAGCTAATACATATTTATACCACTGGGATGCTAAAACTTCTTTATTGCATAAAATTGTTTCAGATTAAAAGTGTTTCTAGGTCAAAGTGACTCAAAATAACATCTTAAATCATACTTTTTAATGCAAAAGGCTTGTTTCAAAAATGGTCAATTAAAAAATAGATTAAAAAAAGTCAAAGTCTCCATGTTAGTGACAAAGGTCCCCTCCTAAACAAGTTTATAGTTACATTAATCATTTATAAATAACCTCACATTTCACATTTCCAGACAAATCACATTTTCCCTTAGCGCCAATGCTATTTCATGACATGCACCATTCTAAACATGATGCCTTTCATGTTTTAGCAGATAGTTCTTGCGTTCTGTAAAAGACGATACTACCGAGTTTCTTGGGAAAATGAAACGGGGATCTGGACTGATTTTTGAAAGTGCGAAATAGTCTCATCTTCTCTCATTGTCAACAACCTGCTGTTTACTGTCTCTCTGAGTTTCTCCATCTCACTTACGCATAAAACATTCATAACTGAGATGGCAGATGAAAGAGCAGCGCTGGGTAAAAATGAAGCAGAAAGAGATGAAGAGCAAAAGAAGGAGAGGGAGAAAGTAAAAGAGGAAAAGAAGAGGAAGAGAGCGATGGTTCTCCTGAGGGCCAATCCCTCTCTGATTGCCATGCACAAGTATAAACATGGTCTTTCAAAGAAGGCACTAAACATAGACTTATCATAATCCTCACAAATAATACACAGGATTGCACATTCTGCAATGTGCAACTCCAAAAAATAACTTTGTAAATCCTACATAATAACAAGTTAAATTGCTACGCCTCAGATGCACGGCAAAGATGTAAATATTTGCTTCTTTGGCAGATTTTCAACCTTATCTCTCATACTTAAGAAACATTGTATTTTTAATGCAAATCGCTGGAGGAGACACCGGGGCTAGTTGTCACAGTGCCTACAATCTCGATTTTGAGTCAAACACATACAGTAGTTCAACACAGTCTTAAATTAGAACAATCCTGCCCTTCAAATGAAAATCATATTTACAGTTGCTAGGTAAAAAGTAAACACTAGCATACATTCATGATAGATTAAGGCTGAATATGCTCTCAGGGCAAAGTTATTGGATCATGCTGCTGTTGCATGAATTGTATCAGTTTTGCTGCTTGAATTTTAATGATAAGTAATTAAACAACTGCATAACAGATTTCAAAAACAGACTTGTGAAACTAGCTTTGTTTTTCACTTTAGACAGTTGTTTTAACTTTTAAAAAGCCTCATTAAATAGATTTTTTTTTCTTTTTCTGAGCAATAATGGTGGACTTCAAGGTTATAACTTTTAGGAATATTCCCTGGAATAAAAAAAACACAAGTCCTGGTCACCCCTATAAATAACTAATTATAAAACACTTAAAAAAACATTAGTGAAGACTCTCATTGAAATGCACAGAGAACAAAAGCACAAACACCTTCCTATTATTCACTATTATGAATGCTGGCCAGAAGACAATCACAGCCATTAAAACAGATAAAAATGAGTAACTTGCAGTCTTGACATCTTCCCTTCAAGCAATAATTTGCCACACTGTACATGTGTTTTTTAAATCTGCTTGTCATGAATTAACTCTAGCTGCGGGTTTCGTTCATTTTTATGGATTAATGAATTTTCAGGCAGCAAGTACAGGCAGAATCTTGTTTTATTTCAGTTGAAAGATATAAATGTGCCATTAACAAGTGTCAGTCTGTTTCTCACACAGTCTGTCACCCTTTTTTAGGATGAATTAGCATCTTCACATTCATGATTGGATGTTTGTAAATTAATCTAACAGAAATATTAGTACTATGCTCTGTTTTGGGCCAAAGCTTTAAATAAAATGTTGATTCGATGCGATTTCTCAGTTTGGCATCAAATTCTAGTTTAAAGGAAAATGAAACTGAAAATGTACTCAGCCTCAGGTCATCCAAGATATACACTACCAGTCAAAAGTGTTTGAACAGTAAGATTTTTAACGTCTACTCTGCATTTATTTGATTAAAAATACAGCATAAACAGTAAAAGTTGAAATAGTTTTGCTATTTAAAATAATGTTTTTCAGTTTTAATGCTTTAAAATGTATTTTATTCCTGTGATTTCAAAGCAGTCACATGATCCTTCAGTAATCATTCTTATATTGTGATTTGCTGCTCAAAAAAACATTTCTTATTATTATTACTACGTTGAAAACAGGCGAGTAGAATTTTTCAGGTTTTTTGATGATTAGTTCAGAAGAACAGCATTTATCTTAAATAGAAATCTTTTGAAATATTATAAATGTCTTTATCATCACTTTTGATCAATTAAAACCATCCTTTTGAATAGTACTGTGCCTAATGTTACAAAAGCTTCTTATTTCAGATAAATTCTGATCTTCCATCGAAGAATCCTGAAAAAAAAAAAAGTACTCTTGATGAAAATAATAATAATAATATTAGAATGATTTCTGAAGGATCGTGTGACACTGAAGATTGGGGGTAATGATGCTGAAAACGTAGCTTTGATTGCAGGAATAAATTACATTTAAAATATATATTTAAATAGAAAGCAGTTATTTTAAATAGTAAAAATAGTTCACAATATTACTGCTTTTACTGCATATTGGATTAAATAAATGCAGGCTTTGTGAGCTGAAGAGGCTTCTTTAAAAAAAAAAAAAAAAAATCATACTGTCCATTGTAGTGTAGATGAGTTGAATAAAAGCAAAATAAGTAGATGAGTAGAGTAAAATAAAATAAAATAAAATAACGTTTGACTGGTAGTGTCAATTAGTGTTTTTTCATTGGAACAGATATGGAGAAATTCAGCATTACATCACTTGCTCACCAGTGGATCCTCTGGAGTGAATGGGTGCCATCAGAAAGAAAAACAAGAGTCAAAACAGCTGATAAAAACACAATTCACAAGTAATCCTCACAACTCCAGTCCATCAGTTAACATTTTGTGAAGTGAAAAGCTGTGTGTTACCAAAAAACGAATCCATTATTAAGGCATCTTAACTTTAAACCTTTTAAACTTTTAAAGCCAAAGTAGCACTTTGTTCAGTTAAAAAAAAAATTTCATCCTCAAAATCCCCCAACATATTTGTTTAGAACTATTTTGGACTGTTTTCACTTTTAATCGGTGCTTGACTGACGCATATTTCTCTCCTGATTCAAACAGGATTCAAATCTCATTCTGACGGCACCCATTCACTACAGTAGATCCACTGGTGAGCAAGTGACTTTAAAATTTTAAAGTTTTAACATTTTTTCCAAATCTGTTCAGATGAAGAAACAAACTCGTTTACATATCAGATGGCTTGAATGTAAGTCATTTTTTTTTTAGCAATTTAGTTTTATTTTCGAGTGAAATATTACTTTCATTCGGTCAGGATTTGTACTAATCGTAAAGAGGTCAAAACAAGTGCTACGCCATGTGGCATATATGCAAATACCCCACCAGATGTCATATCAAAGCCACTGGAGGCGTTTAATCAATCATAATGACTAATAAGATGATTACCTGGTATAATCCTACACTACATTTGGCATGTTTTCAATACTGCCAACCGCTGACAGCAGCAACGCTGCTTTGGGTTCAATTACTCAAATGACAATCTACAGAGCCACGGCTTGCTTTACAAGCAGTAAGAGAGCCGTTCTAAAGATTTCAAAGGAAAAAGTCTTGTTTTAAATAGAAACCTAGTGATTATGGACAAAGAATGAGCTAAAAGGGGTCCATTGGGTGAGATGCAGTGGAAATGCAAGGAAATAATTGACTTAAAGGTTATAAGTTGACTCCATAATGTGACGCCTCCAGCGCTGCTGTTTTTCCTCAAGCAGAATTATCTATAACTGTCCTGTGAAATTTAAATTAAAGAAATTAATTTACTATTTCTCTCAAGGTAGCAATATGCATTTTTACACAGAGGGTAATGACCTGTTGCGAGGTTAAATTTAACAATAATTCTTCTCTTAACATTTAGCGCACAAATACAGGTTTATCCTCATCATCCCTGTGCTTTAATCATTTATGTTTGACATTCATTTGGTTGAAGCTTTTAGCGAGCGGCTAAGAAAATGAGTTTTCCATTAAGGTACCCTAGGAATAATTTTCCGTAATTACTTGCTTAACATTTCTAGTGTCTTCTTTGATGATTGACACGTCTGCTTGTTATGATGCAGCCTCTACAGTGAAGCCTGCTGTCAGTCTCAGTATGTCAGGGCATTTATTTAAAACCTCAACTCTTCCAATGTGTATGGCTAACAGGATTCCTTTTTGTGGAAAACAAATGATAATACATGTATTTTTTTTTTTAAATCTTTGTTTCTTTAGATTTTAAAGGAGAAATATTACATGTTTTCTCCTCTTGTATAATTGCCTGTGTAATAAAGAAGTAAAATACTGAGTACTTTATGCAGGTAATGGAGCCATATACCGAGCAAAGAGTAAATCATCATAATTAATGATTTTATGAAGCCTTCATGCACCATCTAATGAATATTTAGGAGAGAAACATCCCTAACCTGGTCTGATTATTACAAAGCAAATTACTCAAATTCCCCATGGGATCTGACTCAATCAATTGCTGTCTTTTAGTACTCGCCATTAATGGTGCCTGAATTTCCCCAGGTGCTTCAACATGGAGATTTTATCCCATGATTAAATTACAGGTTGTGTGTCCTGTCAGGCTTGTTTCATATATCCAGAGCTCTTACAGTAACCGTTCTGAAACATGACAGCCCTTGCATTTTCAACTATACTATTTTTAAAAAAATCAAAATCTTTCCAAGAACCCCCTAGCACACACATACCCCTGGTTGGGAATCGCTGCTGTAATGACAGTTCGGATGAGCGAGAATAGAGTTTTGGAGCTCATGACATAACTTTGTTCTTTGCCCTGGCAGACCAGAAACCAATGATTACAACCTCAATCACATTCAGCTGCACAAAAGACTTTCCAGAGTTTCTTCTGCTGTTTCTCTCTGACTTTTGACTTCACTGTCAATGAGAACACTTTTTCTTTTGTGTTTCTTTACCAAATGCATCACCTGCAGTCATCTCACACAGGAATCGAAGCTTGCAAAACAAACAGTTTTTCACTGACCTGCAAAACTGCCCACGCAGATTTAGTCTAATTCTGGGAAACAAGAAAGTTTATTCACAAGGTTTTATATGTACCACCGCCTCCCAGGTCAGGACAAAGGAGATTGGATTGCACATTGTTGACAATCATTTTTCTGCTTGCCCCTCAAAGATTCTATTTTGAAGTTGATGAGATTATATTTCATATAGAGATTGAGGCGGTAACCTTGACTCTGTGTTTAGAGTAGTTCTGGAATAGCTGTATTTTATCTGATTAGTTTCCTCAGAGGCACACAGACTATGTAAAGACGAATATGGAGCTACGGGCACTTGATTGTAATACTTCAGGGATTACAGTAACAGGATTTTTCCTTCCGCTTCTGGAAAAAACAAAAGCGCTGTGAGACAAAACAAATACCGTGAAAGGCTTTGGCCAACAGAAATTTGTTGTATTTGTACTTAATAAAATTACTCAGAATTATTTCTAATCTAAAAACCTGAAGTTGAATTATGTCTATACTTGAAGACGTACAGCTGTTTTTCATGTAAGGTAATTGCGACTTTTTATCCCACAATTATGACTTCTTTTGATAAGATACAAACAAGCAGTTGCAAGAACAAAAAGCCAGAAATGTGACTGACCGAACTTTATTTCTCAGAATTGTGACTTTATTTCTGTTTATTTATTAGAATTGTGAGTTTACATCTTGCAATTTTGACTTTGTAAGTGTTATTAAGTCAGAATTGTGAGATGTAAACTCACAATTCTAAGAAATAAACTCGCAATTCTGAGAAATAAAGTCACAATTCAGACTTTGTTCTCGCAACTGCATGTTTGTATCTCGCAATTTTGACTTATTTCTTGCCATTCTGGATTTTTTTGTCAGAATGGCATGATACAAACTCACAATTCTGCTTTTTTTCTCAGAACTGAGGTATAAACTTAATTGCTTGTTAATGTCTGAATTGTGAGAAATAAAGTCACAATTCAGATTTTTTTTTCCCCGCAATTCGGAGACTTTTTTTTTTCAGAATTTTGTGATACAAACTTATAATTATGATTTTCTTTGACAGAATTGCAATATAAATTTGTGTCATAAAGTCAGAATTGTGAGATATAAACTCGCAATTCTAAGAAATAAATTTAGAAATAGTCACAATTCTGAGAAATAAAGTCACAATTTTAAGAAATACACTAGCAATTCTGAGAAATAAAGTCGTAATTCTGACCTTTTTCTCAGAATTAAGGTATAAATTTGCAATTAGGTCTCAGAATTGTAAGATATAGTCTCAAAATTCTAAGAAATAAACTCGCAATTCTGAGAAATAAACTCGCAATTCTGAGAAATAGTCCATTCTTAGAAATAAACTCGCAATTCAGACTTTTTTCTCGCAATTTTCTCAGAATTGCAAGATACAAAGTCGCAATTATGACTTTTTTCCTCAGAATGAAGGTATAAACTTGCAATTGCGTGTTATAAAGTCAGAATTGTAAGATATAAACTTTTAAAATCCAATTTTAAGAGGGGGGAGGAATTATATGTTCCCAGAATTGCGGGATACAAACTCACAGTTCTGACTTTTTTCCTGTCTGAATTGTGAGAAATAAAGTCACAATTCTGAGAAATAAAGTCACAATTCTGTGAAGTCAGAATTGTCAGAATTGTGAGATATAAACTCGTATTGCTAAGAAATAAACTCGCAATTCTAAGGAATAAAGCAACAATTTTGAAAAATAAAGTCACAATTCAAGCTTTGTTCTCGCAACTGCATGTTTGTATCTCACAATTTTTACTTATTTCTTGCAATTTTTTTGTCAGAACTGAGGTATAAACTCAGTTGCTTGTTAAAGTCCAAATTATGAGGAAAAAGTCGCAATTCAGATTTTTGTCATAAAGTCAGAACTGTGTATAAACTCACAATTCTATGAAATAAACTTGCAGTTCTGAGAAATAGTCACAATTCTGAGAAATAAAGTCCCAATTTTAAGAAATACACTAGCAATTCTGAGAAATAAAGTCACAATTCTGAGAAATAATCTCACAATTCTAAGAAATACATTCGCAATTCTGAGAAATAAAGTCACAATTCTGAGAAATAAACTCACAATTCTGAGAAATAAAGTCGCAATTCTGACTTTTTTCTCATAAATGTGAATTTGTATCTCGCAATTCTGACTTTTTTCTCGCAATTTTCTTAGAATTGCATGATACAAAGTCGCAATTATGACTTTTTTTCCCTTAGAATATAGGTATAAACAATTGCATGTACTGAAGTCAGAATTGCAAGATATAAACTCACAATTCTGATCAAAAAAGTCACAATTTCAAGATATAAAGCTGCAATTCTGTGGGAAAACAACAGTCTTTTATATTCAGTGGTGGAAATCGGCTTCCACAATTTTCACCTCAAAAAATCCAGAAAAGTTTAATGTAATTTTATGTCACGTTTTGTTTCAGTTTTAAATGAAACAAAGATTTTTGGAGTTTTACAAAAAAATACAGTTTTAATTCTCTCCACTCTATTATTTCACATTTACTTCAGTGTTCACCCAAAAAATGTCATGAATTTCACAGTTGATGATCAAATTTCAAATTACAAAGATATATCAAAGTAGGAAAACTGAAATAGTATTTTCTTGTAAAACATTTTCTTTGTTCTATTTACAATTTTGAAAAATCTTTCTTTTTTTTTACAGTGTAGGTACATAGAAACAACTAATAACTTCATTAGCTTGATGACTGCAACACCCATGTTCAAAAATACTACTAACAGGACATGGCATAATAACACTGATCAGAAAAATCTTTAAACTAACCCTATAAATCTTGAACAGGCCCTGCTGCTGCTCATCTTTTAAAGTCAGTGAGTCTGTCAGTGATTCAGACTGTCAGTGGTCACAGCGGTGCTGCTCAGTGAAGGTAAGCTCAGGGCCAAAGCGGACCCCAGGGAACTGCCCAACACACACAAGGAACAACTCCTGTCAATCAAAGCCCAAAGAAACATGAGGCAGAGACAGTGAAGAGTACAGAAACTTCAGTGCAGAGGTCACTTTCAAATGAGTGCTATAAAACTTCATGCGCATAGACAGACAAGAAGTCAGAGAAAGACAGCTTTATACTGGACTAAAAAAAAGTACTGATGTTTTTTTTTTTTCAGAACAGCCCAAGATGTGTATCAACTGAGGACTCTGTGTGTTTCTGTGAGACCTCCTGCTAGTCACACAGTCACACTGCCCGTCTAGTGCACATCACACTAGACTGCAACATACTGGGTATTTTTACTTTTAAATGGGCAGTAACTTTGATCACAAACTTTACACACATCAGTTCACATATCCTGTTTTTATTTCTACACTCTCAGAAAAAAAGGTACAAAAGCTGTCACTGGGCTTTTCAAAAGGTACACCTTCACATCTTATTTCCCCCAAAGGTCACATGCATATACGCGTCTTAGAAGTACATATCAGTACCTAAATGGTACATATTTGTACCTTTTGAAAATGTATTACCCCAGTGACAGCTTTTGTACCTGAGAGAGATAGAAATGTTTGCACAGACAAACACTTTTTAAATGAGTGTGATCATCCATTATTAATCTATTTTTGGTTTATCCACTCCTGAATTATTACTTAGATAATCTGCAATATTGACGAGATGTCTTCATCAGCAGCAAACACCTTAAGTCAAGCCAAAATAAATTTGTTTTAAATTTCACATACTGTATGTGCAAAATATGTGGAAAATATACAGCATTTAGTTTCTAAAATGGTAAAATAAATACTTAAATATTTAAATAAAATACTCAAAATAATGGCATACAATATTTTATGCAACTAAAAAGCTACAGGGAATCTTGTCTTCATAGTGTTTTACAGTTGCAATTAAGTTCTACATGCCCATTTTCTACCCTGTCAATGAATTAAACTGCTGCTGTACACTCAGTGGTAATAATTAGAAGAGTTCAATTTAATTATTTGATTATAGTAATAATTTACTGCATCAGAACTGACAACAGAATGTGAAGACAGCATTTAGTTGCATTTAGGTTTCCTATTAAAAAAAGGGAAAAAAGCAAGAATAAAAGGTTATTGATTTAGTCAATAGAAAGAAGACAGATCCCTAAATCCTGTATGGTCAGAGATATGAAGCACATTGTCTCATGTTCACACTGTGATCTGTAATTGAAGGCCTAATGATGTGAACAGACACATGCTGCTCACCTGAAGTCAACATGACAACAAAGCTTATGAGAAAAGACATGCATGACACAGTCAGCCGAAGAGTTCCAGATATCCGTATATAGACCCCGCATTAGCCTAAGTCAATAAAAAAAGACGTGCAGGTCAAAAATGACTATGTAACATGTTACAAAATCAAGTTACCTTCAAGTTTTAGCTCATTATTGTAAAAGCATTGAGAATAGTGAGAGGCCTTATAAGTGCTCAAGCTCTACTCAACAAAGCTGCAACAATAAAGAGAAAAACAAAGCAAAAATATACAAATTCTGAATGTTGGTTTGATTAAAAAAAAAAGTTTTAAAAAGATTTTGAAGGTTAAGGAGAATTACAGACCATCTGTTAAAGGAACACTCCACTTTTTTTGCAAATAGGCTCATTTTCCGACTCCCCCACAGTTAAACAGATGAGTTTTACCGTTTTTGAATCCATTCAGCCGATCTCCGGTTCTCCCGGTAGCCCTTTTAGCATAGCTTAACATAAATCATTGAATCAGATTAGACCATAAGCATCACGCTCAAAAATAGAACCAAAGACTTTTGATATTTTTTCCATTTAAAACTTGACTCTTCTAAAGTTGTGTACTAAGACCGGCAGAAAATGAAAAGTTGCGATTTTTCTAGGCTGATATGACTAGGAACTATACTCTCGTTCCGGCGTAATAATCAAGAAAATTTCCTGCTGTACTTTGGGTGCACAGGCGCAAGGATATTACACAGCACTTGAATATAGTCCCCAACTATTTTAGTATTACCTTAGTGGCTTAATGCTGGTCACGCTGGAAGTTACCTAGCTGGGGACTATATTCAGGTGCTGCATAATATCATTGCGCCTGTGCACCCATAGTACAGCAGCAAATTTTCTCAATTACTACCAGAACGAGAGTATAGTTCCTAGTCATATCAGCCTAGAAAATCGCAACTTTTCATTTTCTGCCGGTCTTAGTACACAATGTAACTACAGAAGAGTTGAGTTTTAAATAGGAAAAAGATAGAAAGTCTTTGGTTTTATTTTTGAGCGTGATGCTTATGGTCTAATCCGATTCAATGATTTATACTAAGCTATGCTAAAAGGGCTACCGGGAGAACCGGAGATCGGCTGAATGGATTCAAAAATGGTAAAACTCATCTGTTTAACTGTTGGAAAAATGAGCCTATTTGCAAAAAAAAGTGGAGTGTTTCTTTAAGGGAGCTTGAAAAAATATCACATCAGTAGAGAGTTTGGTTGATGTAGAATGAAAATACCTAAATGAACAACAGTCATCGATTTTCAATATCAATCTATGGGATTTTTTGATCAATTTATGTTAAAAGCCACTTAAAGGGTTAGTTCACTCAAAAATCAAGACAAGTCCAATCGGGCTTTATTAAATTATCCTGGCACTTCCAAGCTTTACATAAGTGGGTGTCTCACTTCATGAGTCCAAAACAAGTCCAATAAAGTGCATCCATCCATAAAAAAAAAGTGCCACACACAGCTCCGGGGGGTGAATAAAGGCCTCCTGTAGCGAATCGATGCATTTTTGATGGGATGGGCGGGGATGATTCTAGGGATTTTATTTTAGGGGGGCTAAGCCCCCAATGAGGGTATAATAATAATAAAAATATATAAATAAAAAAATAATAAAAAATTGACTAATAGGGGTGGTTTACTAAACTAATTGCAGTATTTCACTGCCTAGATAGGTATAACATACTGAATAAGCCAGATACAAGTCTTCATGATCACACACAAACACACCGATTTACTGTAGTTACAAAACAAAATTTTGCAGTTTTTTAAATTTCTAGTACAATCCTCATTCTTTATTTCAAGTACCTATACACACCTCTTTGCCACATGCACAATATGTATTATATTGAAAGTTAAATTTTCAAATGAAAATGGCAACATGATCATTTTACAAAGTATGCGTTGTGTTAAGGACTTGGAGAAAACAGCTGTGTTTTGATGAGGGGTGAACGCAGCAAAAACTTTACAGTAGATGGGGAACCAATTGCTCCCATCAATCTATCAATAAACACATATAGCCCCCCTAAAAATGGCCTAGCGATGCCCATGCCTAAAGGGTGAGTGAATCATTTATTAATTTTATGTCCTCCTTGTCGTCATGCTCAATAAATATAAACATTTCTTCATGCTAGGGTGTTGGCGGTGAGTCCAGAGGAGAGAAATCCCTTACAATTAACCGCAAACTGGCATTCAGATCTGCCTCCATTTTGTAAGCAACTCCCCCAACTTCCAAGGATCCAGTAAATTCCTGAAGGACGAAATCAAGTCCCACCTTCTCATTTCAATGCCGTTTCACTCAGATAGATGTCAGAGTAGAGAAGAAATACAGTCGCAGCTTACGTTTCATGCCAACTTTAAGAAATTCAAACAATAAATACCGTTTTGTGGCTCTTTAATGTGTCATGACAGATCGCTGTAGCACTTCAGTTAAAGCGGCATGTGAATCAATCACCTCGTCCTCTTTAGTTATAGCATGAAATAAACATGAATGAACATCAAACTGTGGAAAGACATCAATATAAACCATTTTACAAGTTCAAGACCACCGACGTTAATCTATTCTCCTGTCTGGTTTGTTTGTTGTACAAAATGGCGAATTATGTGTGGTGTTTTCACTTGTCAATCAAACCCCGCGAAGGATCAGCATTGACATGTTGAACAACTGCATCAACGCTGGACTGAATAAACAAGCTATTGTCTTCAGTAGAGCTGCTTATAGCTGAATTAAGTTTGTTTCATAATTTGAATAATTCTAGTTATTGATCTGAACTGAATCAAAAACTGAACTGATTTGATAAAAAAAAACAACAACAACAACAATTATTCTTTCTATGTAGAGCAGCTTGAACTGAATTTGCTTCATAGGTTAACTTTGCACCATTCACACTGAACTAAATTAAATCAAAATTCAACTAAATTGAGCTTAACAATTACAAATAACAATACTGTCTTTTACAGAGTTGCTTTTGTAGCTGAAATTGTATTTGTTTCATAACTAAATAACTTTTTTATTATTATTCCTGTTATTGTCTTGTTTATTACTGTGAAGCTACTTTAAAACTATCTAATATTGCTATTATTAATAATAATAAAAATATAAATGTGTATAAATGCTATATAAATGTGATTTTTTTTTTTTTTTTTTTTTTTGCTGTCAGAAGTAAACCCATGTCAGGACAAGCCTGTGGTGGTCTGTTCTGAATTTGGGGTACAATATGTAGACTAAAATCGTGTAAATTAAAAATTTGTATTACTTCTAAAAAAAAAAAAAAAAAAACTTTTCAGAAATAACAAAAAATTCTCCAATAGAAAAAGACTTAGGCCAGGCATGCGATTTTTGCTGTCCTGTGAGCTCACATTTTTCCCCAGTCGGGAGAAATCGTGGAAGTCGTTGATGCAAGCATCAAAGCAACAAAGCAAACTTACTTAAAGCACCACAGGGCAACAATGTTACACTTAAATCAGCTTACAAAAAAAACTTGCTTACAGGTTTAGCACATTAAACTAGGTTAGAGAGAGTTTTCTAACATCAAAATAATTACTCACATCATCCTTAAGTTCCACTGATACAAGGAGTATATTAGGTCCAGGCGAGGGCACCTTCATTATCTCCAGTCTGGCAGAAGAAATGGACAATTGAGTGTGAGCTTGACTTATTAAGGTCAATGAACAAGTGTGTGGGTGAACGGACTTGGCAGATGCCAGCAGGTAAAGACAACAGCACGAGCACAAGAGACTAATCAGTGCTTTAGCACATCCCTCTGGATCCACATACACACACACGCTTTCCCAAGCCTTTGAACCAGGACCGACCGCAGTGTCAGACAGAGTTTATTCCAGCTGAAATCACACAACCGGTCACTAAACATACAAACGCACACCAGCAGCTGCCACAGCGACCCTAACATTGAGGAATCCTTGAAAATAAGAGTGCATATGTAGAAAAAAAATTTTAAATAGGAAAGTCGTCAGAGCGGTAAATACAAGGCCGCAGAGAGGAGACATGAGCCCAGTGTGCTGGACCTCTACAGACTCTCTGCTGATCCTCAGTCTTGTTGTTTCTGCTTGACTTCATCCTGTGTCTATGTGAGGTGGGATGAAAATGAGTTAGACTTCAGCTGAGTGAAGCACACAGCGGGTAAGAGTGGAAAGCTTTGCCTGTACTGCATTTAAAAAATACAGCTGAAAACCATATCCGGATTCAACCATACAGTTGCCATGAAATTGCTTGACAAAAGCAGTTTTATGCCCTGTGTTGAAACAGGATACGAGTCAAACTAGGGCCAAGAGCAACATGTTTCCAATATGAATCATTTTAAAACAATATTCTTTTCAATTAATAACATTATAGCCATCAGATTTAGCCAAAACGAATTATATCTAATGTTTAACCATTACAGAGACATCAGAGTCAGCGGCAAATTCCAGAAGATCTGGCCAAGGTGAGGCTGCTCTCTGTGGGTTTATGAGCGCTGAATGGCCACTAACACCTTGGAGCTCAAATCTCAGAAAACATTGAAGCAAATTTTTAAATAGATGTTATCTTTAAACTGCATATTTGAAGCATTAAAACTACATTCCATGACAGAAAAAAACAAATTTATAAAATTTTAGTGGGGTTAGGCGTCCACCATGACACTTGCTGTGAGAAATACTTTAAGCTGGTACAAACAGTAAAATTATAGTATAATATAATATAATATATAACGCACAAAATTTATTTTATGCAAAAATCATTAGAATATTAAATAAAGATCATGTTCCATGAAGATATTTTGTAAATATATGAAAACTTAATTTTTGATTAGTAAAATGCATTGCTAAGAATTTAATTTGGACAACTTTAAAGGCGATTTTCTCAATATTTTGATTTTTTTGCAACCTCAGATTCCAGATTTTCAAATAGTTGTATCTCGGCCAAATATTGTCCTATCCTAACAAACCATACATCAATGGAAAACTTGTAAATCACAAGGTCAAAATTGACCCTTATGACTGGTTTTGTGGTCCAGGGTCACATTTTTCTAATTCATTGTCCTTGCTCACCATATACTCACTTTGAATAAACACAGCAAGCAATATATAGTTTGCTAAACATTGTCCTAGCATAACAACATCCAATATCCTATCATATCATCAGTGAAAAGCTTATTTATTCAGCTTTTATGTGATGTAGAAATCTCACTTTCCAAAAATTGATGCTTATGACTGGTTTTGTGGTCCAGGGTCACATATAATATAATATAGTAATATAATACCACCCAAAAAATAGAAAGACAAACCTTGAATGAATTGCTATAATTTATTGAGAGCTTTATTCACCAAGCGATGTTATATCTCTGTTAGAGAGAAATGAGTCGAATATTCCTTTAATGTCTTATTAATAATCTTTTCCTCCAGAACATAATTCAGCTGTTAATGACAGTAAGTTGTAGATGGTCCTTAATTGAGTTTGGTGACTTCTGCAACTACTTCAGGGAAATTTCACCTTCATTTCTCTTACTGTCAGACTAAAATGGCAGATGTTGAAATGTTTGACAAATATGGCCATTACAGCTGTGAATATTAAGTGAGTGAAGTCAGATATTCCTGGAAATGTCCAGCTAACATTTTCAATGACTTTAAATTGCTGTCAAAATTGTTGTTCTCGGTCACAAATGGCATAATTACATTTCTCCTACCATTTTTCGTGAATAAAGCGTCTGAATTGCACAAGAAAGACAGGAAATCACTTTGTGATTTCAGAACGCAGTCTGATGTCAACAGTGAGTAACAGCCTGCAGTCTGAAAAAAAAAAAAACTAAACACTCCAGCCGTGTAATGAGCAAGCAGATTGGGCTAACGGCTTATTCCTGTAAGAAAACAAACACATTAGAAGAACCCGCCTCTCCAACGGCCTAAAGCTAAGAAGACACGATCAGAGAGAAAAAGACTTACCAGAGAGAGTTGGACAGAGACGTATGAAGGACACCAAAGACTCATAATGTGAATTTCCCTTCACTGTTGCTTCTGTTCAGTAGTTAATTTTCACAACCAGCCCTTATAATGAGTTGTTTTGAAGGCTTAGCTGGATGAGAAAATGTCTGCAGCATGTCAAGAGCCTAGAAAAATCAATTACACTCTAAGAAATAATTTTTCAAAATTGTAAATAAAGATTATCAGTGCATGTTTTATAAGAAAATACTTTAAAGGGCACCTACTATGCCCCCTTTTACAAGATGCAACATAAGTCCCAGGTGTCCCCAGAATGTGCCTGTGAGGTTTCAGCTCAAAATACCCAACAGATTATTTATTATATAATTTTTAATAAGTGCCTATTTTGAGTGAAAGCAGAACACGTTGCTTTCATGCATGTCTCTTTAAATCCAAACAAGCTGCTGCTCCCTGCCCCCTTTTCCAGAATAGAGTTGTGCCTTTAAAGCTTGTACTTCAGATATTTTGCTAAAACATCAGTTTGGATTTATTATCATGTCTATAGCACTAAAATCATGTGTTACAGTTTTCTGAGTGCACACATCCGAAGCACACGCACAGAAGCGGCTGTCACACAGCTTGTTCTCCTTCATGTATTATTGCGCATAAACTGTCAAATACACACAAGTTTATGTTAAAAACACAAATTAGTAACAAAAACAGTCTGTTATGTCTGTGAAGGTAACTGGGAATGAAATCGCAAAAACAAAATTGCAACGCATTGGGTGGAAACATGCAGATTAAGGGGCAGTAATATTCACAAGGGGAGCGAAATCTGACCAGCTCCTTTTTTCACATGCTTGCAGAGAAAGGCTTTCCAAAACAAAGTTATTGGGTTGGTAGATGCACCAGGGACCCGATTATAGCACTTAAACATGGAAAAAGTCAGATTTTCATAATATGTCCCCTGTAATATTTGACTTGCAAGTGTGTTACTTGCCATTTCCTTTTAATTAATTGTGAAATTCACTAGTAATTTCTGACCAAAGATTGTTTCTACACCAAAGTATCTAGAAATATTATAATCTACTGATGTTAACTGATGTTAAGTTAGTCAGTCAACAATTTAAATAATAAAGCAAAATGCATGTGTTGAACACCAAAGACCATGAGCTACAATTTAAATAAGGGTGCTTAAAGTTTTCCAAAGGAAAACATATTTTAATCAGCTTAGCCTTTATCTAATCATATAAGACTTCGAAATGACTTTTTTGTCTGACATTTTAAATAAATTGTCCAACTGTCATAAAATTCAATCAGTTCTCAAAATGTCCTGCACAATGTTTTTACTGAATATCCCTTTTTGCAGTGTCACATTATGCGAGCAAAACAGGTTGCAAACTATTTACTGCATTTTAATGCATTTATCGTATACAATTTGATTACTGAACACACTTGAAAAGAAATTAATTTATCAACAGCCGATAAGCTTAATCTAAGTAAGAAGAAACCTATTTTTGGACCTTATATGCAAACAAAATCAACTTCTGGTAGACCTAAAAAAAAATAGCTAACCATCATATTTTTGATAATTTGATCATTTAAGACTTAAGACTTGAAATGTTTTGAATAGTCTCTTATGTTCACCAAGGCTGCATTTATTTGACCAAAAAACAGCAATATTGTGAAAAAAACATTACAATTTAAAATGGCTGTTTTCATTTCAATATATTGTCAAATTTAATTTACTCCTTTGATGCAAAGCTGAATTTTCAGCATTATTACTCCAGTCTTTAGTGTCACCTGTTACTTCAGAAATCATTCTGATGTAATGATCTGCTGCATTCCTTAATATCATTACTGTTGAAAACTGTTTTTGCTGCATATTGTTTTTTTGTGGAAACCAAGATTTATATGCCAGGATTCTTAATGAGTAGAAAGTTTGAACTGAATTCTATTTTATTATTTAAAAACTGAAATATTTTGTAATGTTAAAAATGTAAAAAAAAAGTAGTAATTCCTTTAAGGAAAAAAACACACTCCCCCAAACATTTGACCTTCAGCATACTTGTGTTAAATACATAAATCCAAAATAAATAACACTTATGTATATTGATTCACTGTACTATACAAACTGAATGTGTTAAAGCAGTGTTGCTATAGTTACATCCTCAGGCGAATGCGCCTTCTGTTTGTGAGCATCTATTTAGCAGAGTCTGACAAGGTGTAACTTTTGTGGCGACTGAAAGGTCACTTACAACACTGTTCAATGTGTATACATACGGTGAACAGTAAAAGGAACAGTAACGAATCCCTCTTGATGCTGTTCGTGGACTGACATTTACTCCGGTCCATATACATCCTGCAAACTGGCAGAGCATGTGAGCGTGCTTTCAGGAGCGACGCACCTCTCTGGACGGCAGCAGGCTGTAGTGAGACTGAGCAGTGGGGGTTCGTGAATGCGTTAATCCTGAAGTGAACTGGCCCTGACTGCCTGCGGAGACCTCAGATCCAGCAGACATCCTCAGATCTGAGTTTGCCAGTTACAGATTAGCAGCACAGAGCAAGTGATCTGAGCCCAGAGGAAGACACATTCAGCGCCCCGCTGAGCGCTAAAGAGCGCAAGCATTCACAAATCACAGTGTGATCTCTCATTCACGGAGGCCAGAGGAAAGCAACACACTCTTGCGGTTTGCGTTTTACTCTGTGAATATTAAATTAAGAGGAATTAAGTGTCTGTAGAGTGGCGCTGTACGTATTGTCGTGTCTCTGTGCATGATATAACAGCAATTTGATTATATGAAGTAATTATTTCAGATTTTTTTTATCCTTTGCAAAGTTCTGTTCATTCTGTTAAAGTCTAATGACTTATAATTAGACGAGCAATACACTTTTACACACTTTACACTTGGTTTATTCATTTAGGAGATGCTTTTATGCAAAGCTACTTAAAAATGAAAAATGCTATAATAGAAGTGATTCATCCTAAGGAGACTTCCTTACGTTTGTTCACTTAGCAGAAAATTACAAATGAAGAAACACTTCAACGAAGATGATTCATCATTAGCAGACAGTGATATGAGACAAGTGTTGCAATTGAAAGTTGAAAAGTACAATACAAAGAGTTAGGCATAAGAAGTGTATATGCATAAATGCTTTAACAGTCATGAGTTAAAAGGACCTTATGGTTCACTATGATTCAATGTAGGTTTTGGGTGTAGGTTTGATTTTGGCATTGGTGGGGACAAAACAGTTGACAACAAACATTTGTGACCCTGTACCACAAAACCAGTAAATAAGTGTCAAATTTTCGAAATTGAGATTTATACATCATCTAAAAGTTGAATAATTAAGCTTTTTATTGATGTATGTATGTATCTGTTATGATAGGAAAATATTTGGCTGATATACAACTATTTGAAAATCTGGAATCTGACATTTATTGAGAAAATCGTCTAGAATAGGCTTAATATTCTAATGATTTTTGGCATAAAATAAAAATCAATAATTCTGACACATACAATGTATTTTTGGCTATTGCTACAAATATACCACAGCGACTTAAGACTGGTTTTGTGGTCCAGGGTCACATTTAATTGTTTGATCAAAACTATTGCTAGGGACAACTTAGTAGTCGTTGGATATTAGTAGGGACATAGTGTCTAATAAATTCTACACCCTTGAAAATCATAACAAGCAATGTCTGATTTTGGAAACTAGTTCTCTCCTTAAATATGAAGAGGTCAAACAACAGATTAATGAGTTACTCTAAATTTCACAAAAAAATAAAAATTATATAAGTTAGACACTGAAGCTGTTTTTGTCACTCTTCTGATAAAGATGTCATTCACTTGTTTGGCAATGTACCCACACAGAGAAATTTTGGTCAGATTTTCCTAATATCATTTTGTAAGTGATTTTTTTTCTGCTGTTTGTTTGACCACTCAAAAGAGAATATATGGAAAATCTATTATTATTATTATTTTTTTAATCTGGCTCTAAACCCCTCTTTTCTTTATTCAAAATGTATCTAAAAAGTATAGCCTACTGAAACGATCCAAAGTTATGTTAATCCTACAGCAGTGAAAACTGAATCTCTTTATTCATCCTATGTGTCCTCTTAAGGTGAAAAAAAAAAACATGGTTACTATAGTTAAGCCATGGTAACCACATATTAACCATGGTTTTGCTACACTTACCATAATTTAACCCACTCTAAATCAAAAGATTTATAAACCCGCTCCAAAGTTCCAATCTGAATCAAATTATTTGTGACACACAAAGTTCTGATCTAATTCAAATGATTCACAAATTGTTGTGATCTGAAATGATTCACGATACACAAAATTGTGGTCTGAAATGATTTGCGCTATGCAAAGTTCTCAAATGATTCACGAACATGCTGAATCAAAAAACTCACAAACCCACTCTGATGTCCCGATCTAAAGCAAAAGAATCACAATCCTGCTCCAAAGTTCCTACTGGATCAAATGATTTGCATACCCGCTCGGAAGTCCCTATCTGAATCAAACGATTCATGATACGCTAAGTTCTGATCTTAATCAAATGAATTTCTGAACTGAAACGATTCACTGGTCTGGAATGATTATTGCGATTCTGCTCTTAAGTTCCAATCAAAATCAAATTATTTGAATGATTTGAAACATAATTTCAGATCATGACTTTTGATCTGAATCTAATGACTTGCAATATGAGATCTGATTGGAGCACTTCAAAACAGTGAATCATTTTGCAACACAATGGTTTAACTGATTCTAAGTTTTGAAAAGTTCAGTTTTACTTATCAGTACATGCTTTTTAAAATCATTACAAGCGATATCGAAATTCTAAATTAAATGAATTTAATGCTCTGTTGGCCTGTTTGCTAGTGAATCGCGTGAACTCCATTATCAATGACTCACTCAACTGAATCAGTTAATCAGTTCTTCCTCTTTCTGTGTCTTCAGCCATGTTAACACGACACTGTCAGTAATACTACTGGCATAGCTCGCTAGTTATATGACATTAACTGAAATTAACCATAAAAGTATGATGTCTGCAAATAAAAATATCCATATTCCCATAACAAAGACAACATCCAACACATATTTAATAGTGAAAACACTTCATAAAAAAATTACGAGCTGCACACATGTTAGATAGAAACATTGTGCATAATACATATGGACATCTATGTATTAAAAATAAATAAATAAAACAGACCAGGCTGAACATCATTTGTGGCATAAAGTTGATCACCACAAAATAATACCTCCGATTCAGCCCTTATTTTCTCACTTACAGTGTATACTGGGGTTGATTTTTTGAAGGATTTTAAAGCAGGAGAGAGCCAATCACTGAATGCTGGTGGTTAGACGACGTAACTTACAGTAGAAACCTTTTCTCACTAAACTACCCTGAAAGATCTACCTATGACGTGGGACCCAGACCATCGGAGTGCAATTATAGTGACAAGAGGGTCGACAAGAAGATCTGGTGATTTATAATGTCTAGGGCTGCAGACACGTCTAGCGGAATGAGGACGGATGATCTGGAGCAGCTCTGGCCAGCCGCGAGGCCTCAATGACGGATAGCGAGGCGGCCTCCGTTAAATGTCCGCTTTTGAAGCCTGACTGATTGCTATCTAGCAGGTACTTCTGCGGGAGGGAAAAAGTCGCCTGATTGAAAACCACTCCCTCAAGTGTTTTTGCCATGAACCGGAGGGGAGAGACAGGCCTGAAGATTTCTGCTACTGTAGACGTTAGGAGATGTTAGCGGAAAATGGTCATGGGTTCAACTCCCAGGGAACATATGAACTGATAAAATGCAAAAATATAAATCTAATTCAGTCGACCATAATAGCTACACATTGTTTGTTGGTCGAAGAACACATTTTTTGTTGAACAACAACAAAATGCTCACTTCTTTTCAGTTAGGAGGCTTTAAACAGATCAAAAGTGACAATATAGACATTGAAAACATCACAAAACATTGGCATTCCACATAAAGCTGTTCTTTTGAACATTCTATTCTATTCAGCTACCAGTAGCTGCTCGCATTAAATTCAAGGCATTAATGTTTGCCTACAGAACCACCACTGGCTCTGCACCTCTTTACCTGAATTCATTACTTCAGACTTATGTGCCCTCTAGAAGCTTGCGTTCCGTAAGTGAACGGCGCATTATTGTGCCATCCCAAAGAGGCACTAAATCACTTTCACATTAAATGCACCCTCCTGGTGAAATGACCTGCTCAACTCACTCCGAACAGCTGAGTCCTTAGCCATCTTCAAGAATCGGCTGAAAACTCATCTTTTCCATCTTTATTTAACCCTCTAACTCTAACTCTACACTCAAAAAAATGAATCAAGACGTAGTTTAAAATTATGTATTTACTTCCTTTTGATTTTATTTAAATTATGTATTTTTTCAATTATATGTAGCCAAAATGCTTAGAATCAATGTAAATGTGTAAACTGTTAAAATTATTTGATTTAATCTGCTAAATGTTATGTGTATGGTATAAATATAAGTAGCTTTGGAACAAGCCAGACCCAATTAGTTAAACTTTATGCGATTTGATTGCACGCGATTTCCCGGAAATTGAATCGTTAGAAGTTGATCCAATCTGGTAGGGGGCGGTATTGCACACCTGCAAAAAGCAGCAACGGTTGGAAGAAACGACATTCAAATCTCTTTGACATCGTGACCAGATTGCAAGGTAAATTACATCTATATTCATTCCATATGTTTTGACAGTGTATGTAAAATGTGGTTTTAGTGCTGTTGGTGCTGTGATAAACTACTATCAATGTAATTTCTGTCATATTTATGTTTAGTCCACTAGTGCTAGTGTCCACATGGTGTTAAATGCTAATAAAATCTAATTTCAGTTACACGTATTGTTTACTGTAAAATGTTTACTAATTTATTTATTTTTTGTTTGTTTTTCTTTATTTATTTGGTAATCCGACAGCAAACATTGGTGTCATCACTGAGATATATAACAAAAGCAAAGGTTTAATGAGCAGTAAGCTACATTAAAAAACATATTTTTTTATTAATTGCCTTGCAAGTTGCAACCTTGGAATAAAGTCAACATGAGTGTGAATAAAAGTTTAGATTTAGTTTGAACTATTCTAAGTAATTGTTTATCATTTTACATTACATTATAAAATCAATGTATTATATTGTTAATCAGTAGTAGCAAAACTTGTATTGACAGTACAATAACAATTTAGTAGTTACAGTAAAATATATATATATATATATATATATATATATATATATATATATATATATATATATTATTTTTGTGTGTCTAATATTTTACAATAACTGATATTTTGTCTTTTGTCTTCACAGACATTTGAAAGTTACATTTCATTATGTACTGCAGGGTACCTTAAGGTAAGTTTCCTTCCATCTGATAATTATTGAAATGAAAATGCATACATGTGGTTCCAAACTTAAATACTGTGTTTTTAAGTTCAATAGAAGAAAGTTGTACAAGTTTGAAACAATATGAGTGTGAATAAAAGTTTAGATTTAGTTTGAACTATTCTAAGTAATTGTTTATCATTTTACATTACATTATAAAATCAATGTATTATATTGTTAATCAGTAGTAGCAAAACTTGTATTGACAGTACAATAACAATTTAGTAGTTACAGTAAAATATATATATATATATATATATATATATATATATATATATATATATATATATATATTATTTTTGTGTGTCTAATATTTTACAATAACTGATATTTTGTCTTTTGTCTTCACAGACATTTGAAAGTTACATTTCATTATGTACTGCAGGGTACCTTAAGGTAAGTTTCCTTCCATCTGATAATTATTGAAATGAAAATGCATACATGTGGTTCCAAACTTAAATACTGTGTTTTTAAGTTCAATAGAAGAAAGTTGTACAAGTTTGAAACAATATGAGTGTGAATAAAAGTTTAGATTTAGTTTGAACTATTCTAAGTAATTGTTTATCATTTTACATTACATTATAAAATCAATGTATTATATTGTTAATCAGTAGTAGCAAAACTTGTATTGACAGTACAATAACAATTTAGTAGTTACAGTAAAATATATATATATATATATATATATATATATATATATATATATATATTATTTTTGTGTCTAATATTTTACAATAACTGATATTTTGTCTTTTGTCTTCACAGACATTTGAAAGTTACATTTCATTATCTACTGCAGGGTACCTTAAGGTAAGTTTCCTTCCATCTGATAATTATTGAAATGAAAATGCATACATGTGGTTCCAAACTTAAATACTGTGTTTTTAAGTTCAATAGAAGAAAGCTGTACAAGTTTGAAACAATATGAGTGTGAATAAAAGTTTAGATTTAGTTTGAGGAACCCTCTCAAGTGTTTATTGAAACCAATGTATTATAATGTTGATCATTAATGGTAGTTGTATTTACAGTACAGTAGTTACAGAAAAAAAAAAAAAAACCTAAACATAATATATTTTGTTGGTCTAATATTTTGCATTAACTGAGATTGTCTTTTGTCTTCACAGACATGTGAAAGTGGCCTTGTAAAGTGTGATAATTTCATTATCTACATGTATTGCAGGTATCCTTGTCTATACAGATTACCTTCAAATGTTGAATGTAATTGCAGTAAAACAAGTGTAAATCATTTTTAACTACTATTTTTCTTTTGTTTTTGTTTACAGATATGTAAATGTGGCCTTGTAAAGTGTGGGACACTTCATTATCTTCCCGGTATGAGCTTCTAAAACATTTTAGGCTGACATATTTCCACTATGGTAGCAACTGCTAGTACCCCTGTCTATGTGCCTCCCTGTGCATATTGCACATACACATTCATTTATTCATTTCCATGAGCACAGATCTTAAAGCGATAGTTCACACAACAAATGAAAATTCTGTGATCCTTTACACACCCATATGTTTTAAACTTGTAGGAGTTCCTTTCTTATGTTAAACACGAAGGAAGATATTTTGATAAATGACGGTAACCACACAGTTGCTGGTAGCCATTGACTTCCAGAGTATTTGTTTTTCCTACTATAGAAGTCAATGGCTACTAGCAACGGTGCGGTTCCTATCGTTAACCAAAGTATATTAATTTGTATTCAACAGAATAAAGAAACAGGTTTAACACACACAAGTGTTAGTAAATGATGACAGCATTTTCATTTTTGGGTAAACTATCTCTTTAATGCTAAAGTCTATCATGCTATTCTAGAAAATTATGTGCCTCTAATTTTATGGGTTTTTGGCTCAAATCGTGCAAGTTATAACAAAGGTGTTGAGCTGGATTTAGGTCTGGGCTTCAAGCAGATTAGTGAAGTTCTTCACCCTATATATATATTTTTTTTGGAACATTGCTTGGTGTACAGGGGCATTGTCATGTTGGAAAAACATGGCCCTTCCCAAAGCTTTGCTATAAAATCAGATGTTCACAATTCTCTAGAATTTTATTATATACTGTACTGTAGCACTAAGTTCCGTGCTCATGAAAATGACTAAAGTAGTCAAGCCTGGTCATTAGAATACTTTTGGCAATATAGTGTATTTAGGTTAGACAGAAAGTATATGAAGGTTGTTTAATAAGCCTGGTGTTTTAATCTTTTCTTTTTGTTTTTCCTCTAGGACTGTGAAACTGAAAAGGCAGAGTCTGGGATTGCACAAACAACAATGTGCATCTATGTTGGGTGCTAATCCCAGAGATGAGTCTGCAGACGTTGGTGTGGTTCTCGAACCTTTGGCAGTTCTTCAATACCTGCTTTTTACCCGAAAGACCTCAAGTGCACATATGAAGATTTTCAGAAAATTCGATGTTTATGTACAGGTATGCCCAACATGTAAACATGCTTGCCCTAACAACATTCCCTAACCAATCAAGCAACTTTTTGTGACTATTTTTTTTTTTTTTTTTTTTTAAGTTGCATGTCTTATATTTGTGAAACTGTCAGTGTGATAAAACAGTGTGTTTTATATGGTTTTGAAACACAGTTCTTAGGGATTTTTTTTTTAAATATACTTTTGATACTCTGGTATTGCAAAGCCACTCATACTCTGAGACTTGAAACTTTTCTTGACTACCACCATTTCATTTCATGTAATGTCACAGATTTGTCAAAATGTTAGTATAAGTAATACTGTTTTTATTGGCTCATATGTAACTTGATTTTTCTGTCTATACGAGTGTCCAAAGACATTGATTGTGACTGCAGTGTTTAAAGTGGTGCATTTAAGCTTGCTTTTACCCCCAAACAACATATGGGGCACTGGCTAGTATCATTTGCCAACTCATCTTTTTGATCACTTTCATGTTTTGTTACTTCTAAAATGTAAACATCAATAAAAAAGTGAAACTATTTGATCTAACTGTTGTTTTTTGCATGTTGAGGTTAGATTCCTTACAGGAATAAATACATTTTGAATATGATTTAAAAACCATTCAGTTTATTATTAAAATGCCTAAATATGATGCATTTTAGTTAAATAGAGTTTATTATCTAAAAATACATAATCCTGATTCTAATGAATTCTAAACACATTTGATTTATTAATATTATTACATAAATCTTATTCTTACTTGTTTAATTTACATATGATTTACAAATTTGTATCACATAAAGTTTATTACTTGGTTTGGGTAAAAAATATGTAATCCAAATGGATGGAAATTTTACATGTAATCAAAATACATAAATCTTATTTTTTAGAGACAAATATTTTTTTGAGTGTAGTCGTTTCTAATTCTATTCTTTAAATTATGCTCTTTTAGATTTGTACTCTATCCATTTACTTACTGCTTGTTTTTTCTAATTAAAAAAAAAAAAACATTATCTTTTATTTATTATGTACTTTAAAAATCCTTGCTACATGTAGTGTTAGGCTATATGAGACATGTCATAGCACTTGCATGTTTTGTTGCTCTTTTGTTGATTTCGATTGCTTCCATTGTTCTCCTTTGTAAGTCACTTTGGATAAAAGCGTCTGCTAAATGTCTAAATGTAAATGTAATGTAAATGTAAATGATCCTGAAATCAAAAAAAGTATCATGATTTCCATAAAACTGTTAAGCAGCACAGCTGTTTTCTACATTGACATTAATAAGCAGCAAATCAGACAATACTATTTCAAAATTGGACAGTTTTTATTGTATTTTTTAATCAAATAAATGTAGCCTTGGTTAATAAAAGTCATTTGAACAGTAGTACATTTTACCTCACTCCTGTTATATTCAGACAATCCTCTACCACCTTAATTTCTACTAATTACTTAATTTAAAAATAGAACAGAGAGGAATTTACAATGTCAAGTCAATCTCACGGTAAAGTCTTCCCATTGCTGAAAGCAAACCAAATCTGTTTACCCTCGTCACTCTTCAGGATTACATGAACTTGTGAACCCGTGATACATATCTTCTAGAGGGTCTCGTATATTACAGCACATTGAAATTATCTGGAGAGCAGTTGGTGTGCTAGTGATAATCTCTAAACTAAATATGAGTCTGTATTTGTAAACTCTAGAAGCATATCAAGCACAGGAGACACCCTCCAACAAATTTCCCTTTCCAGAGTTTAAATCTCTGTTTGTTTTCCTCACCACCGTGTCCAGCATTAATCAGAATGTTTCATCTGAGTTGTGAGCTTGCAGTCTGAATTTACATTTACACATTCGGCAGATGCTTTTATTTAAAGGTACTTCAGGATGGACATATGTATCAGTTCATGTACAGCATTTCTTGGGAATCAAATCCATGACCTTGGGTTAGCGGCATGCTTTACTGTTTGCGCTACAGGAAAAATGTTAATGTACTGTGGAATGTAAAGACTGAGAGAGGAATACACTCAGGAAATAATACTAGACTATAAATAGGCAACACATTTGTGACCCTGGACCACAAAACCAGTCATAGGTAGCATGGGTATATTTGTACAAAAATACATTGTATGGACCAAAATTATAGATTTTTCTTTTATGCCAAAAACCACTAAGATATTAAGTAAGGATTACGTTCCATGAAGATATTTTGTACATTTCTTACAGTAAATATATCAAAATTTAATTTCTGATTAGTAATATGCATTGCTAAGAACTTCATTTAGACAACTTTAATAGGCAATTTTCTCTATATTTTGATTTTTTGCACCCTCAGATTCTAGATTTTTAAATAGTTGTGTCTCAGACAAATATTGTCCTATCCTAACAAACCATACATCAGTGGAAATTTTATTTATGATGTATAAATCTCAAATTTCAAACAATTTACCCTTATGACTGGTTTTGTGATCCAGGGTCACATTTTTCTCATTTATTGTCCTTGCTGACCATACTCTCTTTAAATAAATACTGCAACCAATATATAGTTTGATTCAAATTCAGTAAAAATTATATATATATATATATATACACACACACACACAGGTGCTGGTCATATAATTAGAATATCATCAAAAAGCTGATTTATTTCACTAAGTCCATTCAAAAAGTGAAACTTGTATATTATATTCATTCATTACACACAGACTGATATATTTCAAATGTTTAGTTATTTTAAGTTTGATGATTATAACTGACAACTAATGAAAACCCCAAATTCAGTATCTCAGAAAATTAGAATATTGTGAAAAGGTTCAATATTGAAGACACCTGGTGCCACACTCTAATCAGCTAATTAACTCAAAACACCTGCAAAGGCCTTTAAATGGTCTCTCAGTCTAGTTCTGTAGGCTACACAATCATGGGGAAGACTGCTGACCTGACAGTTGTCCAAAAGACGACCACTGACACCTTGCACAAGGAGGGCAAGACACAAAAGGTCATTGCAAAAGAGGCTGGCTTTTCACAGAGATCTGTGTCCAAGCACATTAATAGAGAGGCGAAGGGAAGGAAAAGATGTGGTAGAAAAAAAGTGTACAAGCAATAGGGATAACCGCACCCTGGAGAGGATTGTGAAACAAAACCCATTCAAAACTGAGTGTTTGACGATGTTATTGTCAACCTGCCTAATTGGTAAATAAAAATAAAAAAATGTATATATGTATGTGTATTATAATAACAAACGGTAAAAAGAGGAAATGATAAAATATGATTTCTTCTCTGATTTTATTGTTGTTTGCAACGTTACTTGGCAATATTCTAAAGATATTAGTATTATTATTTGCATTTTGCATGGTCTTAGTATCACCCAGGTGGGAGTTTTACTAATATTCACTGGGAATTAATAATAATAATAATAATAATAATAATAATAATAAAATCAGAGATATAGAATAGGGAATCCCCCACCTCTCCACGTACCTGTAAACGTTGTTTGGTGGTTTTTATTTGGAAAAGTGACTATGTTTTTCTAGTATGACAATAACGATAGATAAACCTGAAAGGATGCAAGAAAAATTGGAGATGAATTTCATTTACAAATAAGGTAGGAAATGCGCATACTTTTGAATCGACACCTGCCACTGTGTTTTCCTCATTGAGTTTGTCCTAAAAGCTGGATTGGGGTGGGATCTTAGCACTCAGCATACCCTGTAAAAAAAGTCACCGCTCGCCACTGCTGTATACACAGAAATTTCACGGCAAACAGTCAAAATAAAAGTATGGTTTAACGTGTAACAAAAATATATTGCTCTTGCATTACATTTGTACAGAATGCACATCTTTATATACCCTGCCCCGCTAAATAAACCCAGGGGAAACATTGTACCAAATATTAAGTAAAGGGTGCCAATAATTTTGTCCGGTGCATTTTTTTTGGTTCTGTGTGGGATTATATCAGATTTGACTTTTCTTTTCAGTTTTTTTTTTTTTTCCAATGCAAACAAAAAAAATAAATAAACGTGAGTACCAAATTATTTGCAACTGCAACAATTTTCTGAGAGAAGGGTTGCATTTTCTGACAGAATTGCAAGGGTGCGATATTTTTGGCCATGACTGTAGTTAGGGCAAATTATTTGCCCGTTCGTGTTTTTTTCGAAAGAAGTGTTAATGGACTTGTGCAGGAACCAAGATTGTTACATGGAACTAAAACCTAAACTCTCCCAGCTCTATTAGTCACACATCCCAGATGATCTGACTGTGAGCGTTGTCTCTGCAAACCTTCTTACCCTTTCACTCCATGGATGTTACAGCTCTGACCTCTTCACCGCCTCTTTTCTCACAGCGCGGTTCTTCCCTACCCTTCTCTCTGTCCTCATCCTCAGGCTGCCCCCCTGCATGTCTATGTGGCTGTGATTAATTCAGCTGGGCTCTGGGAGCTGCTCACCGTGAGGGAAATTTACGCAGCTAACGGCAGATCAGCTGTTCAGCGGTGTCCTGCACGGGAAGGAGGACCATGCGGCACACATGATAAATAACAACAGATGAGGAGGAAAAAAAAAGAGGACACAAGAGAGCAGTACGGACGAATATGATGAGCAAAAAGGGTTTCAATGTCCCTCAGCGCCCACTTTGTGTCTCTAGAGATCTGGTTCCTACCGCACAGAATTATTGATGAAGCACGTAGGAGAAAACAACACTCCTATGAAGACACTAGGAAACTCCAGATAGCTGGAAGGGAAACAGAGCATGAAAGAGAGAAAAAGACTAGTGAGAACAGTAAAAACAATTATGAAAGCCTCACTGTAGACCCATGATACATGCTGATTATCAAAATAAAGAATCAAAATGGCAGCAGCCCTTAAAATTTCAATAGAATAAATAAGAAAATATATTTAGTAAATAAATAGAAATAATGCTTACTCTCAAAAGTGTGGGTCATTGATATTAAAATGAATAATTAATGAATTAAAGAAGCTCCAAATTAATTTCTATGAAATCATATAATTAATTAATCTAAATCAAACATAAAAGATAGAAACTTAAAAAATATTGAAATAAATAATTGATATAAAAATAAATAAAATACTAAATATACAAAAAACAAAAATGTAAGCCACTGATATCAAAATCAAAAAATATTTAAAGAAATAAACAAAATCATTGATATTAAAATAAATTAAATACAACATATACAAAATACAAAAATGCAAACCACTGATATCAAAATAAAATAAAAAAATTCTGAAAGCTCCAAACTGATTTCTATGAAATCACAGAATCAATAAATTAAAAAATCCAAAAGCAGCTCAATACATATTTAAATAAATAAATAATCATTTATATTAAAACAAATAAAATATATTCAAAATCAATCTGAAAGCTCCAAAAAGACAGCAACTCAAAATATATTCAAATAAATAAATATTTGGTATTAAAATAAATTAAATACTACATATACATAATACAAAAAATAAATAACATGAGATACAAGCTTAAAAAATATTTAAATAAATAAATCATTGATATAAAAATAAATAAAATACTAAATTTACAAAAAAAAAAAAAAAAAAATGTAAGCCACTTATATCAAAATAAAAAAAATATTTAAATAAATCATTGATATTAAAATTAATTAAATACAAAATATACAAAATACAAAAACGCAAACCATTGATATTAAAATAAAAAATAATAATAATAATCTGAAAGCTCCAAACTGATTTCTATGAAATCACAGAATCAATAAATTTAAAAATCCAATAGCAGCTCAATACATATTTAAATCAAATAAAATAAATTTGAAAGCTCCAAATTGATTTCTATGAAATCACAAAATCAATTAATCAATCTAAATCTAAAATAAAAAAGACACCAGCTCAAAACACATTTAAAAAAAAGTAATAAATCATTGATATAAAAATAAATCAAATAAAAAATAAAATAAAATAAAACAAAATAAAAATAGAAAAATTTCTGAACACTCCAAATTGAAATCACAAAATCATTAAATCAAACTAAATCAAAATTCAAAAAGACAGCAGCTCACAACATATTTAAATAAATAAATAGTTGATATCAAAACAAATACAAAATATAGAAAATACAAAAATGTGAGCCACTGATATCAACTCCAAATTGATTTCTATAAAATCACAGAATCAATTAATCCATCTAAATCCAAAACAAAAAAGACAGCAGCTCAAACACATTTAAAATAAATAAATAAATAAATAAATCATATCAAAATAAATAAAATACAACATATAGAAAATACAAAAATTTGAGCCACTGATATCAAAATAAATAAAATAAAATATAAAATAGAATAAAACAAATAGAAAATTTCTGAATGCTCCAAAATGAAATCACAGAATTAATAAATCAAACAAAATCAAAAAGACAGCAGCTCACAACATATTTACATAAATAAATGATATCAAAACAAATGCAAAATATAGAAAATACAAAAATGTGAGTGATGCCACTGATATCAAAAAATAAAATAAAATAAAATTTTCCGAAAACCTTAAATTGATTTTATGAGATCATATATCAAAGATTTAAGAAATCAAAATGGCAGCAGCCTCTTACATTTAAATTAAAATAATAAAAAATCAAAAATGTATAAGTATAAATTGAAATCAAGAATCAAAAAGGCAGCAGTTCTAAATAAATAAAAGCACTCCTCTCTCTCAAAACATGAGTCACAGCTATCAATATTCTACAGAGAAGCTCACACAGAACCACAAGACGCAGCAAGAAACAGGCATGTGATCTGAATTGTTCAGCTTTTTATAGTAGCTTATTATTAGCGAGAAAAAGGCCGGTGACAAAAGGCCAAGAGTAATCAGAGACTACAGCACTAATGAACAGGAATATCTTCTAAGCACACTGAGGCAGAGACAGGGGGCCCGTCGAACCATGCAGCCCACTTTGAATAGAGATGAATAGCTCCATATATCATTAACCCTGCCAAGGAGCAAAGAGCAGTCAGGCAAAACAAAAGCCCACAGGTTTCGGACACCATTCATTCCATTTGCAATATTAACCGCTGCGTAATCTCCATGTGGCACTGAGAACTGCAGCGAGGAGAAGGGAAAGTGCACTGAATAGACATGTTTTATCAATAAATGATACCACACTGGGGGATTCTGGGAGGCTCTGCTCTCAGTTTGAAAGCTCATCATCTCGTGACAGCGGGAGAATGTGCACGCAAGGTCTGGGATCTCTTTTTGTCCCGTTCATTACACAGCCCTCCACGTTTAAATGCCATCAATGCTGCATATTTCTATCTCAATTGTAACAGACCTTTCTTATTTCTCAGAGAAGAGTGATTACAAAGCAAATGGCATAGCGGAGCAGATGGCATTCTCCCATCAGATCCGGAGCGAAAGGTAACGTAGTAGGAAAGTTACGAGCATTTCATCATTGTTACCTCACTCTCATGAGCGCGTAATGGAGATGCCTTGGAGAGATTGCTGTGTGATCTGTCTGAAGGCCTCGCAACGGACCGTACAGAACTCAACTCGGCGTGAACCGCAGGTTCCTGACAGCACCTTTATTCACGTTAAACTCAGACAAACTGACACATGATTTGCTACAAAACACATAACGTTTAAACTATTCTCACTGATTTTTGCCCTTGATATTTAAGACATGCACACATGCACGCAAAAAGTGCATTAACGAAATAAAATTGAAGGATTTTTACATTATTTCTTACAAAACACAAATGCATAAACTATTCTTACTGGATTTATCCCCTCATTATTTAAGACATACTGACACACTGTGGTGAAATAAAACGTAAAATTATATAAAACATAAGATAAAACATAAAATAAAATAATTTCTACAGTATTTCCAACAAAACTGGGTAAACAAACATATAAGCTATTTTCACAGAATGTATCCCTTCAATATTAGCAGCAAAAATGACCATTAATGTAATAAAATATACATTATATATAAAAATATATATATAAAATATATATTTAAAAAAATGAATAAAAAATTTAATAAATGACTTTCACAAGTTTTCCTACAAAACTGTGCAAACAAACTATTTTCACTGAATTTATCCCCTCAATTTTTAAGACATACTCACGTCCTGCTAAGGCAAAAAAAAAGTACAGAATTTCCAACAAAACTGAGCAAAGCTTATAAGCTATATGTTTAAGCTATTTATAGATATTTCAGATGTGCTCACATTTATCAGCAAAAATGAGCATCAATATAATAAAATATATTTTTTTAATTAATGCATAAATAAATAACTGATTTCCTATTTAACAATATTTCCTAAAAAACTGTATAAACAAACCATTTTTACTGAACTTATCCCCTTAATATTTAAGACTTACTCACATCCTGCTGAGGCAAAAAAAAGAGCATAAAATACAAAAAAAAAAAAAAATACATTTTCAAAAAAAATACCCCCATTAAAATGACCATTAATGTAATAAAACATATTAAAAAAAATGAATAATAAATTAAATAAATGACTTTCACAATATTTCCTACAAAACTGTGCAAACAACTAAAACTATTTTACTGACTTTATCCCAATAATATTTAAGACTTACTCACATCCTGCTATGGCAAAAAAAAAAAAAAAAAAAAGCCATATAAAAACTGTGAAAACAAATTATCATCACTAAATTATCCCCACAGTTTGTATGACATACTCATGTGCTGCTGTGGCAAAAAAATAATAATAATAATAAAATAAATAATAATAATAATATAAAAACTACTCTCACAGAATGTATCCCTTTGATATTTAAGATGTACTCACATTTAGCAGCAAAAATGTATGAACATAATAAAATGTATTTAAAAAAAATTTAATTAAATTAAATGAATAAAAAATAAAATAAATGATTTCAACCAGATTTCTTACAAAACTGTGCAAACAAACTATTTTTACTGAGTTTATCTCCTCAATATTTAAGACATGCTCACATCCTGCTGTGACAAAATAAAAAAGCATTTTTAAAAAAAAAAACTACATTATTTCCAATAAAACTGAGCAAAGACAAACATGTAAGCTATTCTCACAGAATTTATCCATCCGATATTTAGGATGCACTCATATACAGCAGCAAAAATGAGCATTAATGTAATTAAAAGCAAATTTGAAAAATTAATAAATTACTTATTTAAATAAATAAATAACTGATTTCAACAAGTTTTCCAACAAAACTGTGCAAACAAACTATTTCTAATGAATTTTCCCCCCTCAATATTTAAGACATACATACTGCTGTGGCAAAAACAAAAAAAAAACATTATTTCTAACAAAATTGAGCAAACACAAACGTATAAGCTTTTCTTAACTGAATTTATTAATTCAATATACATTTAAGATGTACTCACAGCAAAAAAATAGTGTTAACATAATAAAATATACATTTAAAAAAAAAGTACAATTTTAAATTATAAAAAAAAAAAAAACTTCAAGATTTTCTGGAAAACTGAGCAAATACATACATAAAAACACACATACACACAATAATTTACATATTATTTCCTATAAACAAAGTAAAAATTAACAATACTCACGGATTCTGCAAACAGCTTTTTCTGAAACACTGAGTATAATTTATGGGGATTTAAAAAATAGGCACTGGTGGATTTTTATCATTATAAGATGGTTGTGTACACACTGCCAACAGTTCAAACAACATGTAAAAATAAGTTTTGCATAATAGGTGCCCTTTAATGTTCAGAACATGAAATCCAGGCATGCAGTGCACACTAGGACTGCTAATTAATTACATGATATGCAGATTAATTAAGAAGATGAGATCCCAATTACTTGCATATCAACATTTGCAGAGAAAAACCATTAAATATAGATAATACATACATTATTGTGACAGACTGAGGCTATGCTGACTTTGGATTTGACAAAACATGAATAAAAACACTATGATTTACATTTTTCCTGTAGAATTTATTCAAGATTGCATTAATTTGTCACTTTATTTAAATGTAACACTAATCTTACACTTTTTTTTTATTCATTTGCCATCCCTAGAGAAAACAATTAATCATACAAACCTACAAGGAAGGTTTCTCCAATCATAAACTCAAGAATGCTTTGCTAACAGAAAGACAACACAATTAGAACAAATCAGAAACAATCTAACTCCGCTTTACCAATTTCGGAAAAGAAAAAACTATGTGGACTTCAGTAGGCTCATTGTTTATGAATGAACTGTATTTTTGTTGTGCTGGTGGAGATGTTGTTGTGAGGGTTGCTAATATTGAATTCAGTGATGAATGTGTGTGAAGATGTTTACGAGCAGTGATAAATCTCAGGGCTTCACGGTGAAGTGAGTCAAGAGCATCTGAAGTTGAGCAGGCGAAAGCACAGACGCTGTCTGCAGGGGTGAGAATAAACCAGCTTTTCCAGAAAATGACAACTGAAACAGGTTTTGTGCCAAAGCTAAATCAAAGTAGGACCTTCGGTTTCATTGCAGAGCAGACTGAGCCAAAAAAGTTACTAACAGACAGTATTTTCAATCAAACACACTTGTTCTTTCTTTTTAGAGAACAAGCCACGTCTGAGACTCTTGATAAATGTTGTGCTTTGAATGTCCAGTAGAGGAAATGCAGAAACTGAAGAGCTGAATCACACTATATACATTCTTAACTAACACAAAGTCACTTTCTGAGGACTGTCAGGGTCATTTGTGCACTGTAATTGTACAAAAAGTGTCAAATAATCACATATGCCTCATAATGCATGAGGTACAAAAAGTCATAAGCATTTGAATTTATTAGTTCATAAAAACTGTCAGTGCAGTGACTCATCAGGTCAGACCGTACATCTAATCACTGTTGTATGAGCAACATTTCATCAGCGGCTAATTAGCATGCTAAATCAAGCCTGCGCTGTGCTGAAATACTCAAGGGGATATTTGGTACTCCTAAAATTTACAGTCAAGCAGTGTTGGAAAGCTTACTGCCGCAAGCAATTTAACTGTCAGAGGACACAATTGTCAAAGCTGGACAAACTTCTATGTGCATTTTAAAATTAAATTTTGTATTAGATTGTATCCAGTTGCTTTAATTTATTTTTTTCCAATGATTTAAAAAAGGCAGAAATTACAGAAAAATGTAATGTTTGCTGCTTTTATATGAGCCGCGCACCTGGGTAGCCATGCGATATTGCGATTATACAACAGTTCGACTGCACAAGCATGGAAATACATACAGTTGAAGTTTTTATCTAGTTCTTGATCCGAATAAGATATTTCACATAGATGTTTGTGTGTGTGTGTGTGTGTGTGTGTGTAGTAATAGTTGTTCATGAGTCCCTTGTTTGTCTTGAACAGTTAAACTTCCCAATGTTCTTCCTCTAGTTTCCAAAAATTCTTCAGTTTTTCAGCCTTTTTGTGTATTTGAACCCTTTCCAACAATAGGCGCGTTTCCATTACCCTTCAAAATGCGCAAACTGAAATTGCGAATTGAAAATACGCCTAATGGAAATGCGTCAAATTCGCAAAAACACCCATATATCGCAAAAAAGTTTTTACACTCACATTAGGTGGTTTTTCAGACAATGCGAAAAAGGAATAATTTGCAAAACGGCAATGAAAATTTGTTTTTTTTGCATTTCCAGGTCACATGATATACGTGAACAGTCATATGATCATTCTTTATTGTTTATTTGTGGAAACCCTTGGGCATGATGCTGCAGGTCCTACAAGAGGCCCTATTGCACTGCATAGCTCAAAAAAAGTGAATGCGTTCATCCGGAAATTCTGAATCCACAGTTCCTCCGTGAAATACTTCCCAGAACAAGCGCATATGTGGCCGCTCCCAAATATAGGGGGCTTGCCCTACCATTACTGCTTGTATAACGTTGCCTATGGCTCCGATTAAAAATAAAAACGGCTAGAGCGTTTTGAATGACTTATCGCAAGAGGACGAGTTTTAGTCGCATGATATGGTTAATGGAAACACCGTCATTTCGCAACAGTTTTTATCGACATTTAGAAAATATCGCAAAGTCTCGTGCAAATTTGTAATGGAAACGCGCCTAATGACTGTATGATTTTGAGATCCATCTTTTCACACTGAGGACAACTGAGGGACTCATATGCAACTATTGCAGAAGGTTCAAACGCTCACTGATGCTCCAAAATGAAACACGATGCATTACGAGCCGGGGGGTGAAAACTTTTGGAATTTAAAGATCAGGGTAAATTTAACTTATTTTGTCTTCTGGGAAACAAGTATCTTCTGTAGCTTCCGAAGGGCAGTACTAAATAAGAAAAATATGATATCTATAAGAAAAATGTACACATCTTCATTGTTCAAAAGTTTTCACCACCTGGGTTTTTCCTTCTGGAGCATCAAGGAGGGTTTGAACCTTCTGAAATAGTTGCATATGAGTTGCATATAAAAAATAACATGCATTTTGTATGATCCCTCTTATTTTGGTAAAATAATCAACATTTTGCAGATTCTGCAAGGTGCATGTACACTTTTGACTTCAACTGTATAAGCTTATTTTTAAAAATTACAATAATTTCTTTAGGGTTAAGTTCAACTAAGCTGCATGCCATTTTGCATACTTTATGTACAGAAGAGGGTGATTACATAGAAGTCTTAAGACAGAGCTAAAAACAAAGAGGATGGATAAGAGTAGGTGTGGAAAAAAACTGAATCATGACCATTTTGGTTTACTAAAATGGACATTTACTAACAAAACATGTTCCTTATTAAGATGATATTTTCAAGAGACCACTAGATTACCTGTGAACTACAGACATGTGAGGGACCCTCGCCGCTGGAGGAGCCGGAATACAAATGCCTGAGTTTGAAGCAGCGTGTTATCAACTCTCACACAGAGAGAACTGCAATCTTGTCCCAATTATACAGCCAGACTTATCAGAGCCTGTACGTGAAGTCCAACCAGAATCTCTGCCCACAGCCAGAGTCAGTGGACAAAGAGAATGATAGCAGAGAGAGAGCAAGAACTATCCACACGCCTGATCTTCCGCTGAATAACATCCTGCTTTTCAGAAGGTTCAAGTCGACATGAAATCAAAATTGACCCCATTCACTTCCTTAATGCGTGTTCCTGGTCTTATTGAGTGCAGTTCACCACAGCGCATGTTCGTAATCTTCTATCAAAACCTAAATCTACTTGCTTCACATATGAAAAAGGTCAAAAAAGGGTACAGCACCTTTAATGAGGTTTTGAGGTTTACACACCACCATTAAGATTAACATTAAGACTTTTAATGTTTTTAAAAGAAGTCTCTTCTGCTCACCAAAGCTGAATTCACTGTATCAAAAATACAGAAAAACAGTTAAAAAATAAATAAATAAATAAATAAAAATAATATATATAAATAAATAAAAATAATATATATATATATATATATATATATATATATAATTTAAAATAACTTTTTTAAATATATGAATACATTTCGATATTTAATTAATTCCTTTGATGCAAAGCTGAATTCCTAGCATCATTACTCTAGTCTTCAGTGTCACATGATCCTTCAGAAATTATTCTAATATGTTGTTAAAGTTAACTAGTCACGAATCCTCCTTACAATCCCTCCCACTAAACCGCCTAGTATACAATTCCTTATGAATAAAATCGACTTTTCAGTTAACGTAAGAAAAGCAAACAGAGCTACCGTCATAGCCAGCAGTTAACAACCTTGGCCTTTGTCCTTAAGGTTTACTTACAGATTTGATTAACAAGTAGCCGGGGCAGGTCTGACGACCAAATAAAGCCCCAGTCGGGGTCATAAACACTGTGGAGCAAAGCAGCACTGAATTAAACTCACATGCAGACAGAGATAAAGGTCCTGTCTACCCACAGGCTAATGAAGCATGAAATCTTCTCAGACCAAAATAACAAACACACTTACTTGGTTTTTAATGGAGCCAATTCTCATATAAAAAAAACATTTCACCCCACATAAACTCAAACATTTCACGTCTCCTAGAAAACAATTAACGTGCGTAAGCAAACAACAAAAAGCTCTTGCAAAGCTATTACAGCATGCATGTAAATACAAAGCAATGATGGAAAACCAGTAAACAACCATCTTAACCAAAATACACAAAAATAAATTCAGTTTACATATTTTAGTCAGTGAAGTCTCAACTTTTACTGCGATATTTCCTCAGAAGACATAAATACACATAAAATCCCTAGAAGATGTAATATAAAGACAACGCCTCTATCGCGAAATGATTGGATATGATGGTTATGATCAGCTGTGATGTTCATGCGATAAATCCCACGTTCACAAATCAGTCTGAATAAGCAATACAATGGTGTTAATGGGAAGACAAACTAAAAAAAGTATACAACTAACAAATATATAATCACTTTGTTACATTAAAATAAGACTTAGTAATCAGTTTGGTGAAATTTAAGGTAAATCTTACTGTCTGTGACCAATATTGACCAAGCTTTGATGACTGATGATCTGAAAAATTAAAAAATAGTGAAAAGGTAACTATTAAAAAGAATAGCTGAACCTATTAACAAATAATACTTGAATTTTTTTTTTTCTCAGAATTGCGATATATAAACTTGCAATTACAACTTTTCCTAACAATTGCGATTTTACATCTTGCAATTCTGACTTTTTTTTCTCAGAATTGTGTAATATAAACTTGCAATTCTAACCGGAAGCAATTGCGAGTTAACCTCTAAAATCCTGACAGTTTTTAGAACTGTGATACATAAACTTGCATAACTTTTTCCTCGTAATTGCAAGTTTATATCTCAAAATTCTGACTTTTTTCTCAGAATTGTCTGATATGAACCTGCAATTCTGACTTTTTTTCTCATGATTGCAAGTTTACATCTTGCATTTCTGACTTCTTTCTCAGAATTGTGATATAAATTTGCATTTCCGACTTTTGTTGTGAGTTTACCTCTCGCAATTCAGTTTTTATTTCAGAATTGTGATATATAAACTTGCAATACTAACTTTTTCCACAAAATCGCGAGTTTACATCTCGCAATTCTGACGTTTTTCTCACAACTGTGTAATATAAACATGCAGTTCTGACTTTTTTCTCACAATTGTGAGTTTACATTTCACATTTTTGACTTTTTTTTCTCTGAATTGTGATATAAACTTGCAATTCCAAGTTTTTTTCTCAGAAGTGCAAGAAATAAACTCGCAATTGCAAGATATAAAGTCAGAATTGCGAGATATAAACTTGCAAAATGTACGATTTTTTTCCTTTTTTTCTCACAATTCCATGTTAATATCTGAGAATTGTGAGAAAAGAAGTCAGAACTGCAAAAAAAAAAAAAATAGCAATTGCAAGGAAAAAAAGGCAGAATAACAAAGAAATTAAAAAAAAATTTATAACTATAATTCTTAAAATATATATTATTACACACAAACTGATTTTGTATTTGAATGCAATATTATTAACTTCAACCAAAGCTTTGTTAAGTTAAGAAGCTTTGTAAAACCATCAATCATTAGTTAAAGGTTGTCTTGTAAGGATCTGGTGATCAAATTTTGAGTTCATACTGAAATGCAGACTTTGTTATCTGAGCACAGTTTGAGACATTACTGAGATCCTCTGAAGCAGTGGAAGAGTTTTTTTTTTTTCACCCCTCAAAAGGAAAAGCTTTAAAACAATATTTGATATTTAAAAGATCTCATTTGAGATTTTTCCTTCCTGTGGATTGAGTTCTTTTAAATATTTAGATTTTTTGTTATTATTCTCTCTCAGTTTTTTCTAATTTTCTGAAATAGGAACACCTTTCTGAGGTTAAAAGTTTCCCTTTTCAACACTTTCACAAAACTATTAACATTCATTTATTCAGAGCTGGAGGCGAAACAGTTGTTTCTCTTTTTTCTTCCATGCAGATAAACGTTTGGTGGGTTTGGCAGTTTAATGTGCTGTGGAGTTTAAAAGAAACACATTAGCATGTCTGTTTCATATTCAAATGTTTGTACTAAACAGCAGTTGTGTTAATTGGTTATAGCTGGAGGAACGCCTCAGAGAACCTATAAGAATAGACCATGTGAAATGACAAATGAGGACAACTGGGAGAAAACCGGCGTGAAATAAGACACGGACTGGGAATTTTATGTTTTCCCTAGACGCCACCTTTCCAAGTCCAGCTACCTGTAAACTAGATTTTAAAGTACTTGGACAGATGTGACGACTCTGGAGAGCAATTCCATATCATTTCATCTGCAAAAGCCACAATAAAATGTTATAATAAATCCAGCAGTCCTCATGTAAAAACAACAGCATGTTGCAAACTGCCCATGGTAAAATAAAAACACCATCCGTATCATTCTCTGGCATTACAACTGTTGAGGGTTGATCACAATATTGACAGTTATACAAGTATGAACTATTGTGTGAACACAACTGCCATCAGTACAAGGTTTCACCAAGGCTGTCTTTCATGATCTTTCATGTTTACTCAAACCTTCAATTACTGTATTCAAAAAGTATTACTTAAAGATGTTTCAGAGACGAGTGGAGCACTTAAATGTAGAAGAAGAAAAAAAAGTGAATCAATTACATATTGGTTTTTGAACAAGGTCAGGTTTTTTAGATTCAACCCAAAGCCTCACGATCAATCCATGACCCGGTTGTGCTTAACACTTTGTCATTTGACTAGTTTAAGTGAATTTATATTGTTGGATATTTCTGACTTTAATTTCTGACTGAATGAATCACATTTGAAACTGTAAAATAACTGATACACATTGAATGACTTCAACAATGTCAATATATGGATGTTTTTCTTACACAAACACATCAATTCACTTCAGCAGGCCTTCAGAGCCATGTGGAGTACTTTTTATGATGGATGGATGCACTTTATTAGACTTTAAATCTGAACATCCATTCACTACCATTATTAAGCTTGGAAGAGCCAGGACATTTTTTAATATAACTCCATTTGTATTTGTCTGAAAGAAGAAAGTCAAATACACCTAGGATAGCTTGAGGGTGAGTAAGTCATGGGGTAAATTTTGGGTGAACTATCCCTTTATGCAAATTAATCAAATCTCTTAGTGGAATAATTCATTTAGATTTATTTTCAGGCACTCCATTTGCACATCCCTTTATTTATGGTGAAATCACTGTGACGTACAGCCTTTGAAAGCTTAATGCATTTGGATTTATTATCAAACATGTATTTTACCAGGTTAGTCCTGGGTAGGACTAGGTCGAAATTTTATTCCTAAAATGGTATATACGGAATATAAATATTTTATATTTAGGTGAGTCAGTTACTGCAATATTTATTCTAAACTGAAAATGTTTTCATCATTAAACCAGAGTGTTTTAGTGGCATGATTCTATTCTATAACAATGTGGTGAAATCTAAAAAACCTCAAATTAATCATCTTCGGTCAAGTCTGAATAAAGCACATTTATGCATGTAAAAATACGAAGAGATTTTTGTCACATTCTAACACTAATTCTACACCAAGTGGCCATTAAAAAAAAGAAACATTCATCCACTTAAACCTGCTGTCTAGCCTTTAATTAGGCATTTAAGAAGCACTTAAGAAGTTCTTCAGTATTTAACTTTAGACTCCCTGCAAATGCTACAAAGAGAGAGAGAGAGACAGAGAGAGAGACTAATTATAAACATCCGGCGAATACAATGATGAATTCCTTTTGGACTGCACAGATGATAATTTTTCCTCAAGGACAAAAGCCTCAAAACACAACTATTCATTTGCTCCATCAAAAGATTGGATTCTTATTCTGCGTCGTGTTTTGCTGGCTGTACCTAATTCCCCTTCTCCAATTTCCAATCTCCTCCTTCCAAAACCGCTAACAATGAAGGCAGAAATGCTTTATGATTACGCTTCAGAAAATCAGTCAACACATGGCACATCACTGGAGACTGAACAGTTGTACTAAATATAGCAAATAAATAAACTGCTATGAGGGGACAAAAATCAGCTCTTATATTCAAATTGTACTGGAACATGTATGGTTAAACAAAACCTGCTTTGTCATCTACAGTTGAAGTTTTCATACACCTTGCACAATCTGCAAAATTGTAATTATTTTACCAAAATAAGAGGGATCATACAAAATGCATGTTATTTTTAATTTAGTACTGATGTTTATATATAGTCCACAAAAGAAAATAAGTTCAAAAGTTTACATAAACTTGATTCTTAATACTGTGTTGTTACCTGAATCATCCACTGCTGTTTTTTCTTTTAGTGATAGATGTTCATGAGTCCCTTGTTTGTCTTGAACTGCCCGCTGTTCTTCAGAAAAAAATCTTTCAGGTCCCACAAATTCTTTGTGCATTTGAACCCTTTTCCAACAATGACTGTATGATTTTGAGATCCATCTTTTCACACTGAGGACAACTGAGGGACTCATATGCAACTATTACAGAAGGTTCAAATCACTGATGCTCTCATCAATTGTCAATACATTTTTAGTGTGTGATGAGAACTTTTTAAATATTTTTTAGAAAATGTGTGTGGTGATGGAAATGACAGGGTGTGGTGGAAATGACAGTGAGTTAACGTGACTGTAGAAAAACAGTAGAGATATTTATTAGAAAAATTCGTCACACTCATGAAACTTAATTGTTCAAGTCATTAACACTTGTGTATCAATTTAAAAAAGTTACACAGAGTTTCATAGAGGACATGTCAAAAAATGTCCATGTCAAAAAAAAAAAAAAAAATGTCATAAAAATTTGAATCTTGGGAGTACAGACTTGAGCGTGGTCTCATTTTAAAGCATACCCTTGGCAGATTATTGTTGGAGTTCAAAAAGCTGTAAAAAATGTAAACCAAAAAAGTTATAGAGGTTTCATTTTATGAAAATGATTTATGAGCATTTTTTAAATATAAAATACATATTTTATAAAATATTTTGAATTAAACAACTCAGAAATTGTAAGAAAATCAAAGCCATAAATTTGAACAAGCTGTGTTCCAAATTTGAGGTTGATCTCTCAAAAAAATTGCTTTTTAGTAAGTTTTTGTTTTGCATAAACAGAAAACGGGAATAAAGCAAGTAGTTTGCTTTATATGGCAAACTAAAGTGTAAAAAGTAGCCAACATTTAATTGTGAAGCCTTGTCAACAGAATAAAAGCCTATTAACAAATACTGTATCATTTTATAGTTATATGGCCCTAGGATTAAAAATCGCAGTTTTAATGGGTTTCAATAAGAATATTTTTTGTCAAAAAGGTGCTGAGAGGAACTTTTTTTTTTGGTACCTATTTTTTTGTATTTATTATAGGAAATGAGGGTGACATTAAAATTCCAATGCAATTTTTAACTATACATGTCATTTCCACCACAGAGGGAAGTGTGGTGGAAATGACTGTGGTGGAAATTACATTTCTTTAGTTTTTTGTGAAAAAAATGGAAGATAGCTTCACTGATTAACTTTTAATTAATATTTAGCATTTCATGTATGCAAAATACTCTTAAGTTAAAAATTTTAACTTTTTAAAAACACCCTTGAATGTACAGCATGTTTGGAAATGACGTAGAATAAATGTATTTATTTATCAAGTGATATTTACCTTGATTTTTCTTCATTTGTTGTTGATGGGAATTTAAATTCCCTCCATCTCCAGTATGTGCTCTGATGACACTAATCATTTCCACAGAAACCACCGAAATAATCTTTCACACCAACTTTTTAAAGTGACATTACAGTGTTGTGGTGGAAATGACACCAATACTGTGTGACAGCTATATTTTGTATAAAAATTTATATTTATAGTGGGCTCACATTAAATACTATAATGTATTTTAATTCTTTTACTAGTGCTTAATTCAGGTGCATTAAAAGTTACCAGATAAGTCATATTTTTAAACTGTATTTTCATTGTTGAAGTTTAAAAGCCTGGGTGTGCGACAAGGAGAAAACAGTGATTTTGACACCTATAAAAAGGTTAAAAAGTATGAAAAAATGATAATAGAAAGGTAGTAATTTTTTTTAAAAGTTGGTATTATTGTTAGTTTGACAAAGAAAAAATAATTTGTTCAAAATGATATGTATTTTTAAAATTATGAGCAAAGAACATAAAATTGCCCATAGTCTAAGAATCACCCATATGTGAAATATCTTATTTAGGTCAGTACTAAATAAAAAAATAACATGTATTTTGTATGATCCCTCCTATTTTGCTAAAATAATTCACATTTTGCAGATTCTGCAAGGGGTATATAAATGTTTGACTTCAGCTGTATATGTGGAATGGCATTAGCAACCCATTTTAAAGGGATAGTTCACACATAGCTGTAAGACGTTCATCTATAGAATGCAAATTAAGATATTTTTGATGAAATTCAAGAGCTTTCTGACCCTGCATAGACAGCAACGCAACTGACACGTTCAAGGCCCAGAAAGGTAGTAAGGACTCAATAAAATAGTCCATGTGACATCAGTGGTTCAACCGTAACTTTATGAAGCTACAAAAATAACGACTTCATTCAACAATTCCATGTCAGTCTTTAACGTCAGTTCACAAGAGTACCATAAAGTACCATTTGTGTTGTTCTGCTGACGCTCTATTTTGCATCACTTACACACCACAATGTGACTAACTTGGAGATCAACTAACAACCTAAACAAAAGTGCTACTTCTCCTCCTTTCATACATCTTATATACGTTCTAGACTTTACAAATGTCTTAGCCAACAAATTCACTCTGCTGAGAGCGATTGAGAACCAATTCAAGATCTCTAGACCCATATTTCATCACAACTATCATGACTGTCTTTCACAGCCACAGGCGTCATGAGAGATCGGCTTGCTGAAGCCCATGGAGAGAGCCTGGTTTTCACAGAACCTTGCTTTGATTTGAAGGTCAGTCATTGGTTTGCATTTTTCACACATGAGTGCAACATCAATTCTTCAATTTTATATCACTCTTATTATTCCAGGACTTTATGTTTTTTGACAAAGACGTGTATGCGAGTATAGCGCGTGTGCGTCTTCCCTCAGCTATCCTCTGAGCTACGGAAACAATCAGCTGCGTGAGTCCTGTGTGCAGGAGATAGCAGAATTGGCTGTGAGGAATGATCTTTGCCGTTGAGCAGAATACCTGCTCATCTCTCACCGTCTGCACAGAGCCACCCCAGCCAACACTTCACACCGCCGCAGAGACATAACCTACACAGAGATGCATTTGTCCTTGAAACAATCTCTCTTTCATTAAAGCTCTCACTCCGCGATGACAAAATGTTTCCGAAGGACATGATACACCAAGCTTACGCTTACTTGCACTTAAAGAGCCACTGCGTTACAGTCAATCACTGTATGAACTCTTCATAACCGTCATAATGAAATTTCTGAGAACTGAAAAAGAGAGTGAAATTACTTTTGAATGGGATGTTAAAATAAAAGAAAATTAAATAAAAGCAATATATTAACAACAATTGAAATAATATATATTATTAAGAATTTATATTTCTTTAAAATAAATTATTGTTGCTTTTATGCATTAAAAATGACAGTAAATATGTTTTAATTGTTTCAAAACATTTCCATTTCAAAATAAATGCTGTTCTTTTGAACTTTCTATTCACCAAAGAGCCCTGGAAAAATAAATGCATCATGATCTCCACAAAATATTGAGGCGCACCAATGTTTCCAACATTGATAATAATAAGTAACGTTTCTTCAGTAGCAAATCAACATACACTACCAGTCAAAAGTTTTTGAGATTTTCATGTTTTTTTTTTAAAGAAGTCTCTTCTGCTCACCAAGCCTGCATTTATCTGATCCAAAGTACAGCAAAAACAGTAAACTTTGAAATAACAATGATAATAATGTTTTCTATTTGAAGGGATTTTAAAATGTAATTTATTTCTGTGATTTCAAAGCTGAGATTTTAGCATCATTACTCCAGTCACATGACTTTAGAAATCATTCTAATATTCTGATTTGCACATTGATTTTATTATTGATTTTGTGTTGAAAACAGCTGAGCAGAATGTTTTCAGGTTTCTTTGATGAATAGAAAGTATATATATGTACACATTATAAATGTCTTCATCGTCACTTTTGATCAATTTAAAGCATCCCTGCTAAATAAAAGCTATTGCTATAATTTATAATAAGCTAATACTATCATGAGCTATTTAGCTTTGATCACAGGAATAAATTACATTTTAAAATATATTCAAATAGAAAGCAGTTATTTAAATAATAAAAATATTTCCAAATTTTACTGTTTTTAAATGCAGGCTGGAACAGCAGAAGAGACTTCTTTAAAAAACTGGTAGACTGGTTGTGTGTGTGTATGTATATATATATATATATATATATAATACACACACACATACATACATACATACATACATACACACACACAAGTGCAGCTCAAAAAAAAAATTAGAATATTGTGAAAAAGTCTTTCATTTCCTTTTTTTATTGTAACTTATTTCAACTTTCATATATTCTAGATTCATTACATGTAAAGTAAAACATTTAATTTTTTTTATTTTTTTTTTAAATTTTGATGATTAGAGCGTACAGCTCATTAAAAGTCAAAAATCCAGTATCTCAAAATATTAGAATTTTTAAATTTGAGTTTTATTAAATGATCATCCCTACAGTATAAATTCCGGGTATCTCTTGTTCTTTGAAACCACACTAATGGGGAAGACTGCTGACTTGGCAATGGTCCAGGAGACAAGCATTGACACCCTCCACAAAGAGAGTAAGTCACAGAAGGTCATTACTGAATGGGGTGGCTGTTTCACAGAGTGATGTATCAAAGCATATTAAATGCAAAGTTGACTGGAAGGAAGAAATTGGGCAGGCAAAGGTGCACAAGCAACAGGGATGACCGCAAGCTTGAGAATACTGTCAAGTAAAGCAGATTCAAACACTTAAGAGAGTTTCACAAGAAGTAGAATGAAGCTGGAGTCGGCGCATCAAGAGTCACCAAACTCAGATGTCTTCAGGAAAAGGACTACCAAGCCATTACTGAAACAGAAACAATGTCAGAAGCATCTTACCTGGGCTAAGGAGAAAAACAACTGGACTGTTGCTCAGTGGTCCAAAGTCCTCTTTTCAGATAAAAGTAAATTGTGCATTTCATGTTGAAATCATGGTCCCAGAGTCTGAAGGAAGACTGGAGAGGCACAGAATCCAAGCTGCTTGAAGTCCAGTGTGAAGTTTCTGAAGTCAGTAATGATTTGGGGTGCTGTGACGTCTGCTGGTGTTGGTCCATTGTTTTTTATCAAGTGCAAAGTCAAGGCAGCCATCTACCAGGAGATTTTCGAGCACTTAATGCTTCCATCTGCTGACAAGCTGTATGGAGATGCTGATTTCCTTTACCAGCAGGACTTTAGCACCTGCCCACAGTACAACAAACACTTGCAAGTGGTTTTCTGACCATGATATTACTGTGTTTTATTGGCCAGCCAACATCCCTGACCTGAACCCCATTGAGAATCTATGGGATATTTTTAAGAGGAAAATGAGAAACAGTCGATCCAACAATATACAGACGAGCTGAAGGCTCAGTAGTGCCTCAGCAGTGCCATAGGCTGATCACTTCCATGCCACACTTCACTGATGCTGTAATTTGTGCTAGGAGCAAGTCATTTGCTGTAATATGTGCTGCCGACCAAGTATCGAGTGAATAAATTAACATACTTTATAGAACTTGAACCTTTCTGTTTTGCAAATCCATTTTTTGATTGATCTTAGGAAATATTTTGAGATACTGGATTTTTGACTTTCATGAGCTGTAAGCTCTAATCATCAAAATTAAACCAAAAAACTTTTTACTTTACATGTAATGAATCTAGAATATAGGTTACAATAAAAAATGATCTTTTTTTTTTAGCTGCACCTGTATACACACACACACACGTGTATGTGTGTTTGTTTCTTACTTATTTTTACATCTACTAATAAAAACTGAGTTGCAAAAAATTGCTGAAAGTTGCCAATTCAAACAATATATGCATGTAAGTCAAGAGACTATGCCAAAGAAAACAAAAAAATCCTTACAGTGAAATAATAGTTACCATAAATGTAGTATGTTGTAAAATGGTTAATCTTTTGATCTATATTTGTGGGTCTGTAGTGTACATTCACTCTTCTCTGATTTAATCATATAAGCAGCACTTGAAAATGACTTGTGAATCCAGTCTCAGGTTTGTGGTATCTAGGGAATTGACTGTTGAGCACAGCATCTTAAAAACCAACTGTGTGAAAAGCTTTTCCTTATGAGTGGATATGAGGACATTAAAGACTGGTTTAAAACTTAAAGTGAGAGGAAGTACATTAGGAAAAATGATCCTCAATCACCAAATGACTTGTAAGGGCAGCAACTGGAAATGCATTTCACAGTCATTTTCCGCAAGAAAAAAAGAAAAGCATATTCACCACAATAACATGCATAAGCAGACTCATATCTTGACCTGATGTTCAGCTCCAGACTGAAGCCCAGAGCAGACGGAGCGAAACAAACTAATAGTGACTGATGTTTAGAGTGCGTCCCTCTCATCTATGGATCTCTCATCTTTCTCTTCTCTCATTCCTTCAGACTGACAACCAATACGCTTTGGTAAACAGCCAAAAAAATGTGCAGGGCCAGATTCATTCATATGTGTTTGAAGGTGGCCAATTCTTGCTCCTCCTTGATAGCGGGACAGGAAAAAAAGAAGACTTTGATTGGAATGATAGAACGGAAATGGGAGCAGACGAGGAGGGTGAGACGGAGTGACAGAAAGTAATTACCCAAGAGAAAATAGGAGGAATAGAAGGAGCGGCGCTGCCTCAGCGGAGGTGGCGAAGATTTAATGTCCGAATGATCATGAAAAATCACCATCATCTCATGAATACACAGGAAAAGATGGCGACAAGAGACAGAACGATGGATTGTGACACAGAAAGAGAGAGCGAGCGAGCGAACCAGGAACATGTAACAATGCTACAAGAACATCCAACCAGAAAACGATAAAAAAAATCACTGCAATCGCTTTATAGTTTTACTCTTCACATATTACATACACAAAATACAAGCATGGGAAATTACCACAAATTGCTTAATTGCACTGCAGAATTGCAGCCATTTGTTCTGAACACAAGAGACTATATTGCAAACCACTTGCCCTCTGTCAAGAGCTCTTTGGGATAGTTTTAAATGGTTTATTTTTAAGAAGTTATTAATGAACACTTCAGATCCTAATGGTGTCATCTATAGCATGGCCCAGACCGACACCATGGATCACGTCCTAACCTCACTACAGGAGGGGTGAGAGATTAGCGTAATGCGCTGTCCTTTTCCAGCTAGGAGACAAATAACTCCAACAAAGCCGTAATTACCCAAACACCCAGAGCACGCTAATTAGCATAACCGCCACGGATTGGCTCACAACAAAAGAAAGTGCCCTCCAGAGGAGGCTTATGGCAACGTTACACATATTTCAGTGACCAGGTTAATACTAATGCCTTCTCAATGACCAGCCTCATCTGAATTAAACTGACTGATGTTATACAAGGCGTTTTCAAACTGTAGGACGCAAGGCGGCGCAATGGAGGTCCATGAAAAAACTAATAAATAAATAAAATGACATTTCTATTGTAATATAAGTACATTTGAACCAGAAAAGGTTATGCAATTTTTTATCTCACAACTGACTTTTTTCTCAGAATTGTGAGATGTAAACTCACAATTCTGACTTTTTTCTCACAGATATGCAAGTTTGTATCTTGCAATTCTGACTTTTTTTATTGTAATTGCAACTTTATATCTCGCAATTATGAGTTTATATCTTGCAATTCTGACTTTTTTCTCAGAATTGTGAGATGTAAACTCGCAATCGCATGTTATAAAGTCAGAATTGCAAGATATAAACTCATAATTCTGAGAAATTAAGTCAAAATTGCGATATGAATTTGCAGTTGCGAGATAAAAACTCGCAATTCTGACTTTTTTCTTGCAATTACGAGTTTATATCTCGTAATTCTGACTTTTTTCTCACAACTGAGTTTATATCACACAATTCTTACTTTTTCTTGCAATTTTGAGTTTATATCTTTCAATTCTGATTTTTTTCCTCAGTTGCGAGTTTATATCTTGTAATTCTGACTTTTTTACGCAATTCTGACTTTTTATCAGAATTGTGAGATGTAAACTCGCAATTGCAAGAAAGAAGTCAGAATATTGAGATAGAAACTCGAAACTGTGAGTTCTAAAGTCAGAATTGCAAGATATAAACTTGCATTGCTGACTTTTTTTCAGAAATATGCAAGTTTATATCTCGCAATTCTTACTTCTTTCTTGCAGTTGCAAGTTGCAATTCTGACTTTGTTTTTGCAATTGTGAGTTTATATCTCATAATTTTTCACGCAATTCTGACTTTTTTCTAAGAACTGTAAGATGTAAACTCACAATTGCAAGAAAAAAGTCAGTATTGTGGCATATAAACTCAAAATTGCAAGTTATGAAGTCAGAATTGTGAGTTTATATCTTGCAATCCTGACTTTGTTTCTTAGAATTGTTTGAGATTTGAAATCTGAGATTTGAAATTTTACCTCAGAATTACGAGTTTATGTTTCAGAATTGCAACTTTATATCTCAGTATTGTAACTTCATTTCTCAGTTTATGTCTCAGAATTACAACTTTATTTTTTCAGAATTTAGAGATTTAGAGATAAAAAATTCTGACTTTTTACTTGCAAATGCAAGTTTATATCTCACAATTCTGACTTTTCTTCACACAATTCTGGCTTTTTTCTCAGAATTGTGAGATGTAAACTTGCAATTGTGTGTTACAAAGTTACAATTGTGAGATATAAACTCGTAATTCTGATTTTATTTCTCAGAACTGTGAGTTTAAATCTCAGAATTGCGACTTTATTTTTCAGAATTGCGACTATTTCTCAGAATTGTGACTTTATTTCTCAGATTTGTGAGTTTATGTCTCAGACTTTATTTTTCAGAATTACAACTTTATACATAAACTCGCAATTCTAACATTATTATAACCTGCAATTGTAAGTTTATATCACACAATTCTGAGAAAAAAAAGTCAAATTTTTTATTCAGTGGTGGAAACTGGTTTCCATAGGTCCTGGAATTGAAGGTTGGTTATTTTTATTTTGAAAAAAAAAAAAAAAAAAGTAAAACTTACCTGCTTCTCTAAATTAGATCCTTTGTCCTTTTTTCAAAATAGTTTGCTTGTGTTTCCGATCATTTTCATGCCTGTATTTGGCTGATGCATTAAGTTTGGACATCTTTCTTCCCACGACGCACAGCCAGAAAGATACTGAAAGAGAAATAAACAAGGGAAAAATCAATTGTCTGATTTAAATTGCAGTCAATTTAAGTGTCTTTGTATTACAGCTCTAGATGAAAGTTTAAAGCACAATTTCTCAGTCAAAACACCCAGATATAGAGTCAAAATCTTGAAAGATTTAATTCGAACGAGAATCAATAGGTTTTGTATTATGCAGTGTGATGGCTTTACTTTTATAAAAAGCTCTAGGAATGTGATTTCTAGGTTGCACTGTCTTAAAAAAAGATATAACATGGACTGAATCAATCAAGCAATTATGTAGTTGAGTTA